>JAUKNK010000157.1:435000-465000 GCA_030765055.1 Mantis religiosa
CAGTGCATTAGGTTTAGAAAAATTCATCACCCTTTACATAAAAAAGGATTTGTAAACATTTCTTTTTTCTTTTTGAACTTCCCTAGCTTTACCACTATCGTGGTGTTAAGCGATTCACCATCCTGTTTACGACATTCCTTTAGGCGTGAGTTCGAGGAGTATAAACTCAGGATCGAATAGGGTACCCAGGATGGGTGATCAGACCAATGACTTGTATGAGAATGAGATTAGCAGATGTCAGAATGAGGGCGAAATGAATGAAAGGATGGTGATATTAGAGCAGTTGCTGTAATGATGGCGTGGAAGACGGAGACCTCGGAGAACACCCGCAATGCGCCGTGTTAAGCAAAAACATCACATGTGTTCGCCTGGTATCGAAAACTGGACTCTTTGTTAGAGTGACATAGCGTAACTGCTCGGCAACGACGTGAAAATATTTAAATTCCGAAAATTAGGTGTAACCACATTTACTGAAATACCGTATGTTTAAGGCCCCGCCGTGGCTCAGTGGTTGGACCGCTTGGCTCTCACCAAGGCGGCCCGGGTTCGATCCCAGGCGACCGCAAAGTTAGATTTGTGGTGGACAACACGGCGTTGGGGCGGGTTTTCTCCGGGACCTCCGGTTTCCCCCGCATCTCATTCCACCGGTGCTCCATCTTCATCTCATGCATCATCAGTGTCACCGCCGTATGTAGTATAAGCGGGCGTTAAGCATTACACATTTCATTTTCATTTCACTGTATGTTTACGATATTGTAGGCACAAATGAAGGTTTTTTTTAAAATATTTTGGTTATATCATTAGAAGTTATCTTCCTTCTGAACTTCTTTTGCGTAGCTTATGTAGAAAATCTTAGAACAAAAAGTGTAGATCTCGTTAATACACGCAAATCCGGCCACGTTCTATAGTGGAGTGAACTATTTCGCAATACTTCCTTCTTATTTGTTGAAATTTTCCAATATTTGCACTAGATATTCTGAACATAATACATATATACAATGTATAGTGAATATAATACACACAATGTCAGTCAGAATATAGAAAGCAAACACTCTTTTAGTTATATGGATTGTGCGGTAAGATTTGTAATGTCTTCATCTATCTGGCGCTGTCGCCCTTAGATGGCTCTACCTGTAATACCTTACAGCTTGAAAAAATATCTGTAGTTGTATACTACATTTTGTATCAAATTCTAATTATGTTCTTTAGTTATGCCTTAGATTTCATTGCAGCTTTTTACGTGAAGGTACAGACCATCTGTAATGTATAATGAGAGAACACTGAACGGACAAATAATTGTGTGTGAGAGAGGAAGAGCTTACAACTAAGTACATTTCTGGTCATTTGTCCCAGCAAAAATTGTTGAGCGGTTGAATTCCTTATTATCTATCTGAAGTGGTAAATAGTTATTTTGGTAGAACAATTACGACATATTTGCTGTCGACTGAGTGTTCCTCTTCTATTCAGTGCATTGTCGAAGTGCTACAAAATATATTAAAACTAAGAAACTCGTCTCATTCCTGAACTCTACCGTTTATTCCCATTACTTCCAAAGCTCTTCTCTGCCTGTAGAGGACCTAGTCTTGATCTGCCAAGAGCGTGAAAGTCCTTTCTCCAGACTCTCCAGACCGTCAATGTTCGCTAGTAGCGAGGGTGTCGTTTAGTTTTATATTTTACATTTGTGGGTGATGAACACGGTTCCCAAATGTCATTTGCCACGATTTACGTACTAATTACTTTTAAGATTTTATCTCCGCTTATACAAGCTTCACTACCTGCTCAGTGCCATTTTTTAAAAAAAATGTTCTGAAATTCAGCCGCATGACTCTCTGTTCGAACTTGTATAAGTTATTATCACAGCGTACCGTGTACTTCATATTAGTAGAGATAAACGTATAAGCAGATTCGCCTTTTGGCTTTATTTTCATTGTATTCATTTATGCATTCTGTATCTTTTAAGTCGTAACAGGGAGAGGTCTCGTGATATAACGGTTCGTGTATTTTCTTGTAGACACGATAGCAGCAGATGAATACGGCAGTGAAATCCCTTAGTACGTGTAGAACCATGCGATGGCTTTCATATGTAATATTCACTGGAGTTTTAGGAGTAAATATATCTGAATATCTGCCTCCCATTCGAATACAATTTAAGTAGGTATAGGTAATTTACATCTATTCAAAATATTCTGGACAAAAAGTGCTTTAACGAGGACTAAAGCTTTGGTTTAGTACGAGTTTGCTCGTCTTTCAGCACTTAACTCGTCCAAAGCTTGATTGTTGCAGTAAGTGTGTAGAATGAAACTCTTTTTAGAGATATGCTGTTCCATATATAAAAACACAAGTACCTGTATCTGTAAACTCTTTTTGTGACACCACATTGTCTCCAAACGGATTTCCGTTTATACAACGCTGTGAAACATATTGGGTAAATGCAATTTTAATAAAAATCTTGAGCAATATTTTATAAAATAAAAACCGTTACGAATTGTTTTATGCTCTGTAAAGAGAATGCTGTAGAAAGCTCCTTGTGGAATCGTTGCAACATGATGAACTTACGTACAAAGTTTGTCATTTCAGCAACGCCATCTTTGGGTATTCTGTTTAGCTAGATTCCGTAACCTTCTTCTCAAGGTCTTTCCATCAAGGTGCAGGGTCCTAAAACCTGCATTTTTGGTGAAATTGTGGTGAAAGTTTTTGTTGAAATGTAATACTGACCATAAGTGCCTATCATTGATAATATGAGATAATAAAAACGACTCGTTTGTATTTCTGCCGATTTAATTATTTATATATTTGTATTTACTTTGAGATAGGAAACGTCCCAAGAGTTTTGCAGCGATTAGCCTTCAACAAGGCACAGGGACAGGCGAAACCGTCTGATCCATCCCGCTCGGCTAGGAGATTGTTGAATGCTTAAAGAAGTATAGATGTCTGCTGTGCTGGGGTTCCCGGGTTCGAATCCCAGCCGTACGGATGGCGATTTTTCTCCGATAAGATAATTCCTCATCTCCCCCAGAGTCTGGAAGTATGAATGAGAGTGAATGTGCGCGTGATCTGATGATTAATACCACGTTTTAGGGTTAACATCATCGATATGAAGCGTGGTATAAATGGAATAAAACAGAAGCTCAAAATGTCCATGGAAACGATATTTTGGTACGGTGGAATTGTAGGGAAACTTTAACCAGATTGGGCTACCAAGTGTCATAGAAAATTAAGTTCTAATGCCCATCTAATGCCAAAATAGTACTTAGAAAAGTACTATTTGGTTGCGCTGTTGCCTGCGAACAGTGTAACTCATATGCAAGGTTTAGAATAAATTCTACATGGTGGTTATGTAAGTTCACTGTAGGTGAGAAATTCTAATATTCAAATTCCAAAAACCATATCATCTTAATGAAATAGTTAAAGTTAGTATTTGTTTTTTTTTAATATCCCTTAAACATTTGATCAAAATGAAGTACTTTAATATGTACATGACAAACAAAAAATATAACTGGAATTTCCTGACCATAGGCTGTGGATTCCGCTTCACTCTGAAGGGTTGTTCAAATTTTACATCTGGCAAATCATGACACATCTACAAGTGGATTGGTAGTTGTGGCATTCTTAATGGTACGTTAATAATAACAGTAGCAGTAATAACAGTAGCGATAATTCCTGCAGTAGAAGTACATGGTGTTCATTTTTATTCGTTATATCCCGCCCTCCGAATGAGGAAGAATGACGTCATAGTTGACTGGCGAGTCTATCTCAAATCATAGTGCCCTCTGCAGAGAAGAAGCGGTAATGTTTGGGGTACAGCAAGCAAATTACAGCTCCCTTACTGTGGCTGTGCTCATAACTATTACAACCAGCCACCCCTCTTACGGTAGTTGTGATTAGCATTCTAGTACATACTATGACGTCATTCTGGCTCACTCGGAGGGCGAGAAATAACGAATAAAAGTAATCACCGTGTATTTTTCAGGTTACGGAACTCTGTTTTCAAATTTGATGCATACACGTTGGTAATTATCAGATGGTAATTAGTTAATTTTACACGTTTAATTAATTAATTTGCCCATTCATATATTCATTGATTTATTCATTTATCGTTCGAAATGACGTGTGCTACTGAAAGGACAAAAAATCTGTTTATTTACTTAAATGTTTTGAAACTAATACTGTTATTAATTTGGCATTCCTTTATTAAATTATATTAAGTTACATATCGTCACAGTGAAACACTAAATTGCAAGATATTGTTTGTTTTTATCCGTCATTTATAAGTAGTGTTCACGTTTATTAAAACAAACTGTAACGGATATCGTATCTACGCACCAGGCGAAATTACGCACCGTTATATTACGCGGACAGAAACCACCTCTCACATTTACCTGCCGGTAGAAGGAGGCTTCAAACCTGGTGTCAATACATCAAGTACGATCACAAGCCGTTAGGGGAATCATATATAAACTCGCTCCATCAGCGATGCTATTGATGACGTCTAATTTTGCGCGGTAAAATGCCAAATAAAAATGAACACCTTGTAGTAGAAGTAATATTAGTAGAAGTAGCAGTGAAAGTAGTAGTGGTAGCAATTATGGTAATAGAAGTAGAAACTGGAGTAGCACTTTTAGTGATGCTAAGCGCAATGTTGCAGAAGTAGTAGTTTTCTGGAATAAAAACTTACATGCACGACATTACAGAAGAGTTTGATTTGCACCAAGTAAAATTTCAGACATCGTTACTAACCATTTTGGAAATACTGGTATCCTTTATGAAATGCGCTGGTGCTTATTTATAGTGTCTGTGTGGCTTATTTACACTCTCTCGTCTTCTAATATTGATTTCGTTGGGAGTTTGGCAATAGTCTATACGTTTCGATTTTTCACTGTGATATCTCATGAATTATTACACTTTTTGCAAATCCCATTTTCCTTGAGCCTCATTTGTTTGTACTTACGTTATGAAGTCGATGATTATGTGTTCCACAGTGCCTATTTCTTGTCAGCAGTCACATCCAGCATCACAAGTTAATCCCAACATATTTGGAACGTAACTGTATGTTACACGTTCGGTAACTTTTCTCTAAATTATGCATTATGGATTGCGGAATTAGAATATCGGTGTAGTGTAATCCATGGCGCAAGCGAGCCGGAGGCTGCCAAACCTACTGCTGGCCTCACGACCACATATGTACGCAGGGTAGAGGTGGGCGATCATCCAACCGATACAGGAAGGACATGTGGTCAGCCTCATGGAACCGATAGCACGAAATCTGGATTTTTAGACTACCTAGCGTAGTTCTTCAATTACCTCACGATGCTGAGTGGGCACAGGTCCTATACCCGGAACTTAAAATCCACAACCTCACGGGTGAGATCGATCCAGGATGCACTCCAATGCAGGGAAACGAAATACAACGCTCTACCTCACTACACCAAGGCGCAGGACCATTACAGTGTGCTAAAACATAAGTGCTAAAAGCCTCAAAAGCCTGATGAGAAAAAAAAACATTTAATGAAATGTTTATTTGCAGAGACCGCACGAATACATTTTTTCGGTGAAGAAAATGTCTGTACAGATTAGGAAAGTTCTTTGTGTCACACACATACACACACACACACACACACACACACACACACACACACACACACACACACACACACACACACAAGTCATACATACATTCATACATACATGTCGAAAGTAAGGGATTAAAGGATAGACAGCAGAGAGGGACACGTTCACTAATCTATTGTGGCAAACACCTGCAGAAGCGACAAAGTGAGGGAACTGCATGAGGTAAACGAGAGGCGCGGGGAAGTCCCAAACTTCGTGAAGTGCAGTTAAGGCGGTAAATACTGCGGAAGAACGAAGTAAGCTGAAATGCAGCACCCTACAAACATATATACTCCTGCACAGCAGAGAAAGTCTTCGAGGGGCAAGACTAAGGGGGTTGGCCGAAGGTCCCCACACCCTCCCTGGACAGGTTTATGACGCCCCATATCAGTACAATTACAGACCATTCAAAAACATTCTGACGACTTCTAATTTAGTGAATGAATTTTCTCGGCTTTAATGTACAGAGTGAATATGGTGCATGTTTTTTTAATGGTCTGCTCCTTGTATAGCAAGCGTAATGTGTCACACACATTCGCTGTCATTGTCCCACAGCACATTCCTGACAGGGATTTTCTTTGCGATGCTATACTATAGGTAAACCTTAACAGGAAGTAATGTATCCTTCGTTGCAAATGATGTAGTTTTCCTGCTACAAAGTGGTCTATCAACTTCAATACAGACAACAGTCTTGGGAAGTCAGTGAGCGTTGTGTATCGTACGGTGTTAAATATTGTAAGTTGTATAGGGGAAGCAAAGTTAATAAGGAAAACAATTTAAAATACTGTTTTCGAACATTCCTGTCCTTGAAATACACCTAAACGGTCTAAAATATGTACAATTGTAAAATATTGAAGATTTTTCTCCCCGGCGTAAGATATTAACAGATAGAACCATCTGTGGACAGCTACAAGCGTTTGTTTGCAACTTTCCTTGCTTCTAAAACTCAATGTCTCATGTGTAACGTACGTTTATAATAATGACTGAACGTATTACAATCACATTACATTGTCAACTCGCTCTTCCACAACGCCTTGGCTGTACATCTATTCAAAATTTCACGGAAAATGTTTACAGATGAAGTTTCATACGCGTTTCGTTGTACATACAGCAGAGATAGTGTCACATATGTTTAAGAAGTTGGTCAACACAAGCCACCTTTCATACTCAATTCTCTTCGAATGGAATCAGCAGAACAACAGGAGGGGGGCTAGTGTTTTTATGAAATAACGATGGTGGAAAATCGAAACTAAACGTAAAGAATATGTCGAATACGTTAAAGGGATGAAATAAAGTAACAGATTACTTTTTTAACAGGAACCGATTTTGTCTATGTATGATGAGTGGAGCTCGGATTTATATGCATTATAAAGTATGGATATACGAATACATATATGCACCAAGACCACGATAAGTGTTCTCTAAGGTCATTATAATATGAATTTTAAAGTAAATTAGATTGTTTCAACTTTTTAACATCTATTAAGCAATATTTATGAAGTAATCAAATCGCAAACTTATTCTTACACTCATGCATTAACAAAATTAATATCCATTAGCCTCTGTTGCATATTATCTAATGATTAGTTGTTTTCATTGCAGTAAACAAATATTTTTTACAATCTTCTGGAAGAAAAGTTTTCTGTCTGTTGCTCAAAATATTTTTATATGAAGAGAAAGATCTGTTCTTCATACAAAGACAGAGAAAGGAAGGTATGTGACAAAATAGGTTTAAAGCTTTTTTTAAGATTATCTTTGTAGCACCTAATTTAATCGCGAACAATATGTATTCCCCGCTTCAAGTTCTTCAGTTGTGTTCTGGAGACAATTTCCTCGACAGAGACTTCGTGTACCTGGCGGGCAGAAAATAAAGGCATGCCTTTTTCTTCCAAACTTATAATTACGACTGGAAGTAGCTCTTAATAAAGACTAGCTTACCGTGGAGACTCTCCTCATTTCAAGCATTTACTGCAACAGTGATTCTTGCTGCTTCACTTATGTTGATCACATAGTTGGAGAATCTCTTTCACATCTTCCAGATGGTCACTGTAATAAAGAAGTGCTTCAATCCATGGTTTTTTTATTTGTTCCATTTATACCCCGCCTTTAACTTCAATGATCAGATCGCTGACCGTCATCCCTTGGAACATATCGAAGGTGTTAACTCGATTTTTTTGGAGTTTAATCAATATATCACGTACACATTCACACTCTCATTCATACTTCCAGACTCTGGGGAACAGGGGTCGGAGAAAAACCGCGACCCCCACTGCTGGGAATCCAACCCTTGGCCACAAACACCAGTAGAAAGGTGCTCTACCTACTGAGCTACGAGGCCCAGCTACAAATTCCTAAACGCGAGAAGATTGAATCGTATCAGGAAATAAATTCACTACTGATCGTGCCTTCAGCAAGAAAGAAATTAAATAAATTGCATGGACCCATACTTAATCCTTACGGCTTAAGGCTTTTTATTTGTAACATATTTGCCTGGTGCTGGTACATTGGACCCGGCTTACAGGCTCTAAATTTACATGGGCTTATAATTCTTCGTATGGCTTTTTATTGTCTTTGGGGTTCTTCTAAAGCCCATACGGTGACCTGTTCTGAGGCCGCCGAGAACCAGTTTTATCTCGTTATTTGTCTCTGTCTTTCTTTTTCTTGTTTCTATATTTAAATATTTACACTGCACTTATCTTGCGCACACACACACACACACATACACCCACATACCCCTGGGCATACCACTTACGTCCCAATATCACACGCACTACACTGTACAGACTTGGCTATGTACAATATTTACAATGTTCGCAGTTAGGCTGTGCGGCAGTGGGTAGCTGACACCCGGGCTGCCGATGATGGCGGCCTCTGCCGGGGAGGGTTGGGCGCGCATAATTTTGCAGAAGTGTTGTTTTTTTTTATTTTTGTTTTTCTTCAATATGAATATTTGACCATCGACCGTTAGGTCCATTGCCAAAGGGCGTCGCTTTGTACCACTAGGGGATCTCGCATTCGAGATATACCGTTTGTGGCGACTTACTATCGTAAGTACTTGAGGTTCCCTAGTGTTCCGCCGTGGAAATATGTGAGTCAAATGGAGAATTTAATGTCGTGACGGCAAGTTGGTCATGATAGCTCAACAGTTTAAAGCGACTCGACGGAAACCAGGAGATCCGTGGTTCAAATTCCTGCAATGGCATTGAATTGTCAATGTTACCTATGTCTATTCGGGGGATGTGATTGACGTACCCAGCATGCGCATGGAAACCCGGAAAGAAACGGAAACACCCCATAGGTCGGGTAGGTAGGCCACGGGAATCAAGCCTGGACCCCCTGAATGCAGACGAAACCGTCTTATCCATTCCACTGGTTATCTCGTGTGTAAGATATATTTATAAGTAAATTACAGTGTTATAATCAAACTACATTCTGGAATCATTCACCCACGTTCCAAAACTAACATACAGGTTTTGAGAAGTAACTACATTCCGTTGTGAATCCAAAAATAGATATAGTCACATGTGCATTAAAATTTGTTCAACTCTTTGCGTCCTTTAAGCTCTATGCTGAGCCTTTGCAATCACTAGAAAATCAGGAAAGGGGACTAGCATTTTATAGATGCAACCATATTCCAAAATTTAAATTACAAACAAAAATCTTATCGAAATAGTTTAATGAGATAATATAGACTGATATAATTAACGCTCCTTAGTTATATTTTGAGTTGCAAACATAGGACAATTTTATAAAACATAGTATGAAAAGCACTTCTAGGACTTCTCCCACAATATTCAAGCTACGCTTTTGGTTATGCAAAATTACCGAACATGCGGCATCATGATCAAATCGCTAGATATAACTTCCACAGTTAAGGAAACCGCAAAATGTATTTCTTTTGAAAGTAGAAGTCACTTCGTATGTATTATTGTCACCGTTTATTCTCTGTTGCAGTATTTCGCTCTATGGTTTACGGCTTTCTTAATTTTGGTTAGTGTGAGAAGAATTGTGTTCCTTCCAAACCTTTGACTCCAAGATTTAGCAGAAATCTCAGTTTTGAGGTTCCCTTAAGAAATAAAACAGTTTTCAGTAAAATCTCATTGTGGTGGTATCTGTAATTTGTGAATAACATAATTCCAAAGGGAAATGAAACTTTGTTTATATATTCATAGCTATTAACTCTAAATATGTATCTCACATTTCATTTGTCATTATCGGACACAAGTACCAACCAAAGACTGGAAAATATTCCAAAAATATATGTTACAAAAGCACACACAGCAGCAGTGGTGTCGTTGAAGGAGCACCCTACTCTGAGGAGCAGGGGCCTTCGACGTTTAGCCATTCCGGGACATTGTCCCTTACTGGCATTAGACAATGTAAAAGAAAGATGGTGGTTATACGGTGAGTTTTGTTTCTAGAAGGATAATGTAAAGTTGGGTAGAGTGAATGTGAAAGAATAATTTATAATAATTTGAAATTTGGAGTTTCTGTGATGGGATGATGTTAGGTGTCTAGAACAGCTCTGGGGTGAGGGTAGGTGTTACCTGGGTCAATATCATATTCCCCGAGGCCACGGATTAAATGATTGAAACTGTCTGGAAGGGTAGCATAGAATTTGCGTGAAAGGTCAAGGATGTATTCAGTCAGTGTAGGAAAGGATAGGTCAGCGTGTATGTTGGCGTTTGGTATGTACCAATCAGCACCTATTGTTGTTCGGAGGTATCTGTTCTGGAGTACTTGAAGTTTTTTTTTTATTTTTTTTTATTTTTTTTTTATTTTTTTTTATTTATTTATTTTTTACATGTTTTCTTTCAAGTCATAGAAACTACAATCAACTGTTGTTTGCAACCTAAGTCAAGCTAATACAGTTAAAAGTATAGTGTTAAGATTACAATTAAAACACTCAGAAATATGATAAAATGGATTAAGAAGATGCCAATTTTTCAAATTTTGCTTGAAGTATTTGAGGCTACAGTATTGAGCTTCTATAGCCAGTCTATTTTTTTCTTACATTTGCGTCCATCTGAGCGGATAGGCCTTGCAAAGGATTGCCTAACTATCTGAAGGATCACTGTTCTAAGAACTTGTGGCGAGCAAATTGATCTTGCTAAAGATCGTCTGCGCTCAGTGAAAGCAGCCAGTCTTGATGTTGGGATGGAAGTTGACTTCGGAACCAGTGTAATGGAGCTCAAATCGGATGATATAAGGCTCCATAGAATCACTGAGCCCCGCTGTGATTAGCTTCCAACGTTCCCTTCGCAGGAATTCAAACCATTCCCTCTGTAATGCCACATTTCCAGGATTTTTCTGCATTATCCAGTGTAACGTTCCCATTACCAACCAGATCGCACACCTGTAGAGCGCCGTGTCTTTAAAACTGAATTCCAGTCTCTGTAGCCTTCGAAGACATGGTGGAAACTCCGGCGGACACCATTTTCCAATAAAGTCTCTGAGCACCATCCAGATATTACGCACCTGTTTGCAAGAGGCAATCCTATGTTCCAAGGTGTCTATTTGTGAACAAATTTGGCATCTGTTACATGTTGTACGGCCATGTCGCCATAATTTCTCCGCTGTTGGTATGGTCTCGTTTAATACTTCATATGCTGTCTCTTGCCAATCAGTAGGAACAACTTTATTAAAGAGATTCTTCCATATAAGTTTCCATTCTCTATTCTCTTTCTCTTCAATCCTGGGTGTACACTGCGATGTATTGAGCAGCTGATACTGTTTTCTCGTTGATTCAAAAACTGTGAGGTCAGCACTGGTGTCCAGCAGATTTCTCAGATGGTTAACAATGGGTTTGAATCCCGGATATATCCTCTGAGCGTGCTGTATCTGATCCTGCCAGAAACTCCCATCTATCGATGAACCATTACCACCCAGTGATCTGACAGCAGTTTTGCCTAATAAGGCCATGCATTTCTTGGCGATGTCCACCAGTCCACATCCACCTTTGGATTGCGGCAATCGTAACTGTTCTCTGCTCACCCTGTAGGCTTTCCCAGTCCATAAGAAATAGCCAAGCAGTTGCTCAAGTCTCTGTGCTTCACGTTTCGGAATTGGCAGTATCTGCGCTAAGTACCAAATTTGACTGAGACCATAGATATGTATGTACCAAATTCGCTGCATCAAATTCAGGTTCCGAGCCCTCTCCAACAATAAAGAGTATCGCAAGTGGTTGATTTTCTCTCTCCAGTTGTAAACTATAGTGGCTTCCATATCTCCCATAAAAGAGATACCCAGTATCCTGGTGGTGGTAGTACATTTCATTCCCAGTGTTTGTACTGGTTCCAACCACTGTCCAATCAATAATATCTCAGATTTGTGTACGTTTAACGTTGCACCCGACATCCTTGTATATATCTCCAATCCATTCTGTAGGGCTGCCATATCGTGATTGTTTGTCGCTACAATTGTGACATCATCCGCATAAGCAATGACTTTAAAGCGTTCATTGTACACAGTAACCCCATGTAGCGTATCTTGCAGTCTTTGAAGTAGGGGGTTTAACGCTATAGAAAAAAGCCCCATTGATAACGGGCAACCTTGACGCACTGACCGGCCTATTCGTACTGGAATGGAAAGCCAGCCATTCCATAACACCCGGGATTTTGCTGTACCATAAAGGCCTTGTATAATTTTAATCATGTGCATTGGAAATTTCGCCACCTTTAAACATTGCCATAAATACGCATGTTGCACTTTATCAAATGCTTGTTGGAAATCCAAGCTTATCAAGGCCGCCACTTGCTGTTCCCTTTGCAAATGTATGAGGACATCGCGCAATTCTCCCAGCGTAACAATGATATTGCGCTTCGAGATCGCCGCTTGGTTGCAGTGTAATATTTCTGTATACGCTTCTTTCAACCTGTTTGCTATAACTTTGGTAAATATCTTATAGTCAGCATTCAACAATGTTATTGGGCGAAAATCCTTCATAGTAGTAAGTTGTGCTGTCTTTGGCAACAATGTGATAATTCCATCTGCAAACGTTTCGGGAAACTGCGCTGTTTCCCACAACTCCACCAAAACTGCCATCACTTCACGTTTTATAATGGGCCAACAGGTCCTATAAAATTCATAGGAAAGGCCATCAGGACCTGGAGACGTATGTTTACTGGTTTTTTGTATGACTTCTAATACTTCTTGTTCTGTAATGGTTCGGGTGAGTAAGTCGGCCGTTTCCTGGGAAACCCCAGTTGTAAACAGCGGCCACGCCTCATACCGCGGTGGGGTACCTTCATCTGATCCCTTGTGAAATAAAGCCTGAAAGTGTTCTGCTATAAGGTGAAGGATAGACCTGGTCCCTGTAAATGTGTTTCCAGTGTTCACATCTTGAAGTGTACGTGGGCATCGGGTACGCCCCTTCTTTCGTTCCTTTGCAAAATAGTAAAAGGAATTCCGTTCTTCCTCATGTGGGTGTTGAACCTTTGCTCTGATTTTATATCCATCCAGATGCTGCAGTTGTTGCATTTTGATAGTTTCTTTCACCTGCTTGATCTTGACATTTACATCGTAACCTTCCCGTTGCTTCGTATACAAGTCCCATAGGACTTCATTGTAGAAATGTAAACGCTCCTTTCTTTTCGTTGCCTTCAGAATTCCTATCTGTTTAAAAAATGAACGAATAGCCGGTTTTGCCGTTACAGTCCACCAGTCACTCTTCCTAGATGCATTGCAAAAGGAGAATTGTAGCCGTTGCCATTTCGTCTGAAACTTCTCCAGAACGTCGGCATCCTCCAAAATGGAATTATTGAGCTTCCAGTATCCCCGTCCGGCAACTTCAGCACAAATGGCCGCAATTTGTATTTGGCAGATCACTGCGTGATGATCACTGAACGCCACAGGTAGAACGCAAATTCGGTGTACAGAAGTTACTATCCCTGGCGAGATATAAACCCTATCTATCCGCGAGGCTGAGGTGCTCCTAATAAACGTGAATTCCACCTCATTTCCATGCTTTAGTTCCCATGCATCCTGCAGTTGCAGTTGCGACACCAAATTCTGGAGCATGATGCTAAAATTGGGCGCCCCTTTTTGATCCTTGGCACAGAGAGTGGAATTAAAGTCACCTGCTAATAAATATTCCTTACCATACAACAAATGTGTAGTTAAAGCGTTCTGAAAGAACTGCTCTCGTTCTTGTCTATTTTGCGTTCCGGACGGAGCGTAAATATTTATTAACACTGTGTCGTCCAATGTCGCTGAGATGATCCGGCCAGATGGGTCCATCTGAAAATTCTGTAGATGAAGTCCTTTCCGGTATACAATGGCAGTGCCCCTTCCTTCTACGCCGAGATTCACCTTATAATCATAAGAGTAAAGCGTATCCAAATTGAATGTGTTCACTTCCTGTAGAAAACAGATGTCAATGTTATTCACCAGCAGAAAAGTATTGAGCAGTTTCTGGGTCACTATATTCCTGCAGCCATTCACATTTATAGTGGCTATTGTTCTTAAATATATCATCCTAATGAAGGTAGTTGTCACTGCTGGATGTATGTTGCTGGCTGAGTGCCTACTCCTGAATAGTCTGCAGCTGTGACTCTTCCCTTACTTGGAGATCAGACGCCGTCTCCTGCCGTGTGCAGTCCTGCACCGTGAGATGCGGTGAACCGGATTCTGCATCGTTCCGCACCAACTGAGTGTGTTGCTTTCCCCCGTTCGCCATTGCGCCCTCATCGGCAGTCGACGGACCACTATCTTTGTAACTCTGTTGCATTTCACGAACTTGGAGCCGAGGGTCACGCACAGAAAGTCGCGCAGTTGAAGCCCTGTCCGTTGTAACCTTCTGCGGACTGACGACAGCACCTTCACCCGCCGCCTGGTACCCGGTCCTTTGCACAGGCTCTGACGTTCCACCCTCTTCCGAGTTCCTCTTTCCCTTGTCCTCACCTGTACGGCAAACCTTGTAAGAAAGCTGGTTGTCTCGCTCCTCCCTGACGCTGCTGTCCAAATGTGCAGCAGCTATTGTTGGCTGGTTTGTTGCCGTCGTGGTTGCGGGCTCTGGTGGTAACATCTGTCTTCCAGGCTGCTCTGCAGACACACACGCAGCCAGTTCCTGCTCCTGTTCCATCTGGCTGCTCCAAGACGTTTCTGCCTTACTAGCTTTGCGTGTCTTTGCCCTCTTGACTCGTTTCTTTTCATTGGAAGGTGTCTCCTCCTCTGTAGCTGTCTCCGACATCAGTGAGGCACTTCCGGTCTGCTCCTTCCCCTTCGTGGTGTGCTGAATGCCTCTTTTCCCAGGACTATCGCGAAGCACGGTGGCATAATCCTTTTTCTCCACTCTGATCAGCTCCTCTGGTGTCGGCTCCTCTTGTTGTTGTTCACCCGCCAGTGCCGGCAGTGGATTGTCAGCTATGGGTTGGTCTTCCTCCTTCTGCACGCTCCCTGCCACGGATGTGGTTGCCGTGTCGTTCCTCGGTACCGCCTCGGCCGGTCGCAACTGTGTCGATCGGTGTGGACATAGCTCCTTTAAATGTTCTGTACTATGGCAGATATAACACGATCGGGGTTGGCCAGCATATGACACCCATAAACGGTAGCTGCCGATCACGATATAACTGGGCACATTTGTCTTCAGCTGCATCTTTACAGCTCTTATCCCGTTGTACACCGGCACACGGTACTGACGACCCCATTGCTCTTTTCGAATGTCATACACCGTACCGTAATTTTTCAGTGCTGCTTTTAGCACTTCATTTGGGAGCTCTGGTGGTACATCAAACACACGCACATTGATTGCATTCCCGGTAACATGTTCGATTTTTACTTTAGTAACTTCCCCATTCATATATGTGAACATTGTTTCCTCCGGAAAAGTGTTTAAAATTTTCTCCATTAACAAAGCCGATATCAGTTTTATGTAAATTGCGCGTTCACTGGCGATTAACTGAATGGTATCCACTTGTTCCGCATTTAACCGTAACTTATCTGCTATGAAATCATGCACCTCATAAGCTGTGGGCTTCGTCGCATTTAGCGTGAATTTTACCCTGATGGTATTTTTCCTTTCATACATTTCCATTTTCCACAAATTAGTGAACTTTAACTAGAAATCAACACGGGAAGGTGTGGGCACAATTGTGCTAGCGGTGAATGCCGCTCTGGCACTCAGTACGTACGTCGCCGCGACCCGAAATGTAAACAACACACGTCACACAGCACGTCCACTCTGTTCAGGCGCTGAGGCCAGACTGTTGAGGTGAGTCTTAGCTGCAACTCCCCAGATTTGGCAGGCATATGTCAAGGCGGGTCTTAGTACCTGTTTGTATATGAGTATCTTGTTTCTTAGCGCTAGTGGGGACTTCCTGTTGTAGAGGGGATATAGCATGGACATTCTTCTGGAGACTTTATTTGCCAGCGATGTGATATGGGCTTTCCAGGTGAGGCGCATGTCTAATGCTACCCCTAGATATTGGGCTTCAGTTTTCCATTGTACGGCGGCTCCTGCCAGACGCAGCTCAGGAACATCTTGCAGCTGTCGACGACTGAATGTAACAGCCTGAGATTTGTTTGCGTTGATCCGTAGCCTCCAAGTGAGGAACCACGCGGTCAGCATGTCAGCATATCTTTGTGTTCGCTGTACTGCTGTTAGATGTCTGGTGGATGCTGTGGAGATGGCTGTGTCGTCTGCAAATAGATATAAGTTGCAGCTACTGATGGTGGGTATAGTGTTTATGCAGGTTAGGAAGAGCAGGGGGCCAAGGACGCTGCCCTGTGGGACTCCTGCGTGAATAGAGTATGGCTGGGATTCAATATCGTCTCTAGCAACGACGAAGGTGCGATTTGCTAGATACTTGTGAAGTAGATGAATGAGGTAAGCGGGGAAGGCATATTGGATGAGGCGAAAGAGAAGACCTTCGTGCCAGACAGAATCGAAGGCCTTGGAGATGTCAAGAAATAAGGCTACAACATAGTGTCTGTTGTTGAAGCCACGGATGGTGTCGTCAACGAAGCGTAGGAGTTGGTGTGAGGTGGAATGTTGTCGCCGAAAACCAAATTGTTCAGGTCTGAGGATATTTAGTTCATCCATGATGTGCTGTAGGCGACGTTGAAGCACCTTTTCAAATAATTTGCTAATGGCAGGGAGAAGACTGATTGGTCGGTGATTTGAGATGTTTTGGGAGTCTTTGCCTGGTTTAGGGAGGGTGATTATGCGTGCATGCTTCCATGCAGCAGGAAAGTGAGAGAGGAGAAGAAGACTGTTGAATAGGTGGGTGAGTAAGTCAATCCATTTTTTCGGAAGGGCTTTGAAGGCGGCGTAGGGTATTTTGTCATACCCAGGAGCTTTGAAAGGACGAACTGAGACAATGATTTGTCCAACTTCCTGGGGTGTTGTAAGGGGTACGTCGTGTGCTTCGTAAGGAGAGTGAATGAAGCGACTCACTGCCTCTTCTATATCTGCTACCTGTTCAGCATCTGGGGACTCAGCAGGATGAAAGGTGGAGGCCAGGTGTTCGGCAAGTAGTTCCACCTTTTCTCTGGACGATTGGGCTAGTCGTCTCCCATCGGTCAGTGGCGGGTCAGAGGAGGGAATGCGCAGCAGTGCCTTGGACATCCTCCAGAGGGAGACGTCGGCAGGATCAAGGGTGCTGAGGCGTCTTTCCCATTCATCGTTGCTGAAGTCTGAGATTTCCATTTTTATCAGAGCCTGGAGTCTATTCCACTCATGCTTGTCCTGCGGGTTGCGTGTGTTTTGGTATCTACGCCTGGCTCTGTTTTTGGCGGTTATTAGCTGACGTATTGGTTGGGGAAGGGGTTTCTGGGGATTGTATGGTGTTCGTCGAGCTGGTGTTGCTTCTTTCATGGCAGTTGCCATGGTGGTGGTGATGGAATTTGCTAGTTCATCAGCTAAGGCAGGAGTGGGACATGGCTGTATTATGACCGGTTTGCTAGCCATAATTTTGGAGAAGAGGTACCAATTTGTGTTCCTGGGATGTATTGTTGGTGTTAAGGTTTTTGGTTTTACTTTGGCCTGAAAGAGGAGTAACAGTGGGTAATGGTCGGAGGACAGCTCAGGAATAGAGAATATGGTAGGATGACAGCGCACATTATGAAGAAGAGCTATATCCAACCAGTCAGGCGGTCTTCGGTCCCCGTAGGTGATAGTGGGGGAAGAAGAGGCAAGTACAGCCAGATTTCTGCGCTCCAGATACCTTTCTAGGAGACGACCTCTTGGATTTGTGATGGTGGAGTTCCAGAGGGTGCTCTTGGCATTAAAGTCACCAAGAGCTATCGTAGAGGTGCCAGTGAATATAACGTCCAGGTCCCGGAAGGAAATGGCTCTGCCAGGAGGGATGTAAATGGAGAAGATATTGAGTGGGCCCTTGTCTGTCTGGAGTTGGACCCCTGTACCTTCCAAACCTTGTGTGGTTGGTAAATGTATCCTGAAGTGCTGGATGCCACGCCGTATGTACACGGCCGTTCCTCCAAAGCCGTCAGCTCTATCCGCACGATGGCACAACATACCAGGTATTGTAGATTTGATGTTGGGAGTAAAGTGTGTTTCTTGGACTAGAAATACGTCCACCTTGTTTACAGCCAGAAAGTTTGCTGCCTCTCTCAGTTTGTGCCGTAGACCATTAGCATTCCACGAGCAGATGCATAAGTTTAGGAGTTGGTTGATGATCCTAGTCGTGTCTGCCATATTTACCGAAGAAGACATAGACGGTGTGGACTAGGATGGTTTGAGGTGGGATGCTTGAAGGTCTTTTGGTAAGAGCCTCCGCTAGGTCTGCAGCAAAGTCGGCCTGTAGATTGAGCGGTATCCGTGACAGTAGGTTAAGGAACTGCTCATCAGGTAGAGATGGGATGGAGGGTTGTGAGGTGGGCTGTGGTGGAGCCGCTGAGGAACGTGGCAGCAATCTCTGCTGTGCTGGCGTTCTTGTCTCCAACTGACGCCCCTTGGAGGTTGTGGCGACAGGGGGAACCTGGCTGTGTGAGCTGTTGTTTCGTTCTATACTAGGTGTGAGCGATACAGCCAGTTTAGGTGGTGCTGGTGGTGGTGCTGCCGGTGCCCTGTAGTTAATCGGAGAAGATGTAGACTCCGAGGCAAGTGGCATTTCTGCAAATTTCTGCTGAGTTGGTTGCGGGCCAGAAGCCAGAGCTGCTGCATAAGACTTGTGTTGCAGTCGCTGTACCGGAGGTAGCCCTGGGTAGCGGGTACCTTTAAATGCTTCCTTTGGTAGTCCCAGTGTATTTGTGATTTTTGGAGGTGCGTCATGTCTAGTACGCTGTCCATTCTTATTTAGGACCATTTCGATCCTGGCTTCCTGCCATACGGGACATTTGGCGTAACGGCAGGAATGATCCCCACCGCAGTTGTAACAAACTGGCTTTGCTCCAGGTATACCAATAACTTTGCAGTCTGTGCGTCTGTATCCGGGTTCCCCACAGAATGTGCACACAGGTACCAGACGACATCCTGCTGCACTGTGCTGGAATTGTTGGCAGTTTGTGCACTGAAGAGGGCGAGCGGGTGGTCGGTAGGCTTCTACCCTAATTTTGGCATCAAACATGCGCGTCTCTTTGTATATGTCTGAGGAGCGAGGTTCCTTCTTCAGTGCTATCCTGAAGTGTGGTAACTTTTGTTGCCCGGGAGTACGGTTGGAACGTAATTGTCCCACACGTTCCACTGGGTATTTCAAGGCCTTCAGGTGGGCTAGTACCTCGTCTTCAGTGACGTATATTGGTAAGTCCTTCAAAGTGACGTACAGTAGCTTCTCATCTGGCAGAAGGGTGGTCAGATACTGCACATCACCTTCATTGAGGACTTTGCGTATATGGCGGTGGTCAGTGGGTGTGTCCGGTAGAATAGCTATGGTGCCACCCATGTTTTTAATGGTGAACCTGGTTTCTGGGTGACCATTGTGCAGCACTTGGGTGATTTCGCGGGCTTGTTCCGGATCACTCAAGTATATGGGAGTCGTTTTCTGTGATGCTGTGGCTCCTGGAGCGTTGGTTGGTTGGGTTCCATGGGCTGGAGCTTGTACAGCGTCAACCAGGTCCTCATCCATGGTTTCGGCTTGAGGAGGGGGCGTGGAGCACTTACGCCTTTTTTGAGTTGCTCCTGATGCTTCTGGAAATTCACCCGCTTCGTTTAGATCTGTGAGAGCGGCATAGCTGTTTGATGTAGCTGGTGGTGGGTTTTCAGTGTTGCTCATTGACCCCTTTGCTGTTCTTTTAAGGTGGGGTGTTTGCCAGGAGTTTGACTGATGCTTTTCTTGTTTCAACAGGTACTCAGTGATGGCGTCCAACCTTGATCTGTGGTAGGAGTAAATGCGGAAGGCCGCGGCTGTGAGGCAGAGTTCGTCGGAAGAGGGGACTGCAAACATTTGTGCGTCCGCCTGATCAAGGTACTTTATGCGGGCTTGCCGCTCTTGTTTTAGGGTTCTCACCAAATCTCGTGCGAGCGGGAAGCTCGGGTTGACAATTAGGGCTTCACCCATAAATGTGGAGATGTTGCCACCTGACAGGTAGTAGTCGTCAGTAGATGGTTCAGTAGGAACTTCTAGGACAGGAAATTCCTCTGCTGGGAGAGGGACAGTCAGAATTGTGGGCGCATGTGAAGTAGTCATGGTGGGTTGTTGCATGGCAGTGCAATGAGAATGGAGTTTGATAGAATAGATGAAAAGAAGAGTAAGTTTTGATAGAGCACGTCTAGGGCGCTAATTAGCACGGATAGCAGAGGGCCTACCCTAAGGCGCCTAAGCAACCAGTCTAGGACTGTTGGCTGCGGCCTTGCTATCCTACCCAATTACAATGCTGTTTCTGCTTCTTGTTTGCTCGCAGGCACAAGCTGTTCCTACGAAGAAGCAGTCTTCACTTGCAGTCTAGCGGACAAAAGGCTGTCCCAGGCTGCGGTAGTCGAGTTGATGCGGCTACGAAAAGGCTACGAAAAGGCGGCCTTCTCTTGCAGTCTAGTAGGCAGGCACTAAGCTGTCCCAGGCTTGGAATGTTCCCGGGAGAGACGCTGGTAGGCAAGGGCCAAGCCCTGCGAAGGGCAGGTTTGGCCTTGCTGCGGTACTCGCTAGGCGGTGCTCACTCCTCGATGCCAGTGGAGTTGCGTGCCATCTCAAACGTTTTCAAACGGAGCCTCATGAGAACTCGAGTCGGTTATACTGGAAAATCAGCCGGCAGTGAGCTGGAAAAGATTCCCTTGAGTGGAAATGAGCTGTTACAAAAGCTTAAAACATCAATGTATATATCCATTTTCGAATGCTACCATTCTCAGGTATAATTTCCTTTTTCTTCGACATTTGTGTATATACATTCTTAGCTATTCCTAGACCTGGAGAAATAACACGCACTAAAATCTATGCTTAACCTAAAGAGTACAGTTACGTATCTTAATAAACTTTATAAATATTTGTAACTCTTTTTCCTCGGTATACAATATTACAGGTAGTGCTATCTGTGGACAGCAAAACAAGGTTGAACTGGAACTTTCATTTTTGTAAGCAAAAATGTTTTTCTTGATGGAAATGTGTAAACTAAAATACTGTCTGGTACGTAGCATTTTCTTAAAGTAACTTCAGGTATTTACAATTACACTGCATTCTCAAGTCACTCATTCACGATGGCTTATTTTTCCAACCATTCCAAATTTAACATACCGCTTTACAGAAGTAGTCTCTTTGCCCATTTCTTTGTAAGTACAAAAGGTATACAGGATGTATTAAAAATCTCGCACTGTGGTTTACCTCTCTGGATGCAACACAATACGCCACGTTAGCATTCAGCAGAGCTAATAGGTTATCGGCAAATGTAAGCAACCTCTTTTAAACGGAAATTATTATTCCTTTTTATATCTCATGGAGAAGGGAAAATTGCGTAATTTAAAAGACTTACATATTATTAGCATGTTAAATAGTTTAAAATTGCCCAAAGTCACCCACGTACTGATATAATTCTTGTAACTTTTAGCAAATACTTACAAAAGTGTGTACCGTTTCCTATACGTACTAATAATATTAAACCTATCTGTGAAATGGCATGGAAGGATTGGGAAGGAAAAGGCACAAACACATACTAAATTCCTTTCATCAAACTTCAAAAAAGCAATGATATTCATGACCATAACACGAGAAATAGTTCAAACGTACATGTCATCTATCATAAAAGGAAAATGTATGAGCACAGTTTTAAATTCAACGGAATTCATATCTACAATAAACTGCCAACTGAAATAAGAAACATTGAGTCCTTCAGAAAGTTTAAAACTAAATCAAAGAAGTATTTGTTACAAAAGTGTTACTACTCAGTAGAAGATTATTTAAATGACAAAGGGTAGGAATAAAAGGAATGTAAATTTTAATTATTTATTTGGTTATTATGCTTAACAACTTATTGTAATTCTTGTTTTTAATACTACTTTTTGTGTAGTTAGTAATTTGACAATTCCACATCATGAATGTATGAATTACGGATGCAGTAAATGAATATGAATATGAACATGAATGATCTATTTTGTACTCGTGCAGTAGTGTGTTATGTGATTGTTGTATTAATAAGAAAGAGAATAACAAGTTGCAACAGTTACTATACAAAGAAGTCATACATATTCAAATTAAA
This sequence comes from Mantis religiosa, assembly GCA_030765055.1. Lineage (NCBI taxonomy): Eukaryota > Metazoa > Arthropoda > Insecta > Mantodea > Mantidae > Mantis > Mantis religiosa. The sequence goes on from JAUKNK010000157.1 coordinate 457,189, forward strand.
ATTACTGATATTGGAAATTACAAACCTCAACTATTTTTTTAGCACACCACCCAACATACTAAAATATAAAAAGTAATAATATGAATTAAGAATCCCAAACTGAAAGTAAATTCTGAAAGCGCAGTTTTCATTTAAATAATAAACTTGTAGACGGCAACGGCTATATTAACTTGGTTTAATCGGTGCAGTATAATTGCAGAATCTTCTTCAAAATATTCATGTGTCATTTTTGAATATACTGAACTAAAATACCAGTTTGGTATTTAACCGAATTTCCAGTTTTAAATTTTGCTGTAAAGCTTTCTTAGATAACATGGAATCGCAAAATATATATCTAGTATAATTTTCAAATTTATTTTGTATACAATGCAATTCCTCCTCTACCTACTCTGTATGTACGTGGTGCACAAAGTATTATTGAACACTAAGAAGAAAACATGGCGAAGCTACCCGGTTATCAAAATTGACGTTTTAATGTTCCGCGGGTTTCCCCCACCACAGCGTCACACAGTGGAAGTCTCCTGAAACACGAAGTACGCCTGGGGATTTAAAGATGTCGCGCAAGTTGTAATTACTTTCTATGTATCTATATCTCTTACTTATGACGAATCTGTTACAAAACACGAGATTATTGATGTTTTGTTTTGATGCAAAGCAGTTATAAAATTTGAACTTTAATAAGTTGGTTCAATATTTCTCAGACAGATCAAAATAAAGCGACAAGGACTATCATATTTCAGAATATACGCCTTCAGAAATTTCTATAACTCGAATAAAATTAATTCCTTTTCTTTGTAAATTTATTGCACTCTGGTTCTAATTTTTATAGTTAGCACAGATAGTTGTGATTTAAATCTAAATAAATAAAGGAATTTTAAAAATGAAGTGACATGCTAACAAAAGCGAAGTGCATGTTTGGGTCTATTTGTGGCTTTGGTTTTGTCATTTAAGAATATTGGGTAACTGGAATTTGTAGTAGACAATAATAGTTTCACAGACATCCTACATGTTTAAAAATTATAACTGAAAACATCTCTACGCATGGATATGAAGAAGCAAAGTGGCAAATGTATAAACCTTGCTGAATTCCTGTTGATTAACATATTTGTTAAATGTAAGTTAATCGCCACAGCTGTCCCTTAAATTTCCGTCACAATTTAATTTTATCAGACAATTTTGGAAATGTGATTGCGGTTAGTGAGAATTCAGTCAGGATTTATTTCCCCCTTCTGGTGTTGAGTTAATCTTTCAATATCTGTAAAATTTGTCATACTCCAAGAACTTCGGATTTCAACATATTTAGTGCTTCTAATGAATAAAAACTGTCATCATTTCCGTGCTGCTGTTACCCTTTGCATAAAAATATTGCCTTCTTAATGCCTGAATTCTATCATAACATTAGTATAACCGAAACCTAATTAAACAGAAAATACCTCAGGAATAATTAATTATCAAATTCGCCTGAACCCCTGGACAAAGCACCACCACTGTCAACTGAAAGTGTATCTATTTTAAATGGAGACAAGAAATCAAAGTAAATTGTTGGATATTCAACTCAGAAGGATGTAGCAAGAAAACATAGAAATACAAAGATAAATTAGACATGTTTAGGACTAGATTAACTCCCTTAATACTGCACAAAGTAATGATCTATGTTGTAGTTGTAGAGAGATGTGTTAATTTTTTGTTGTATTAATATGAAAGAAAATGACACGTTACCATAGGAATTATACAAGTAAGACCTACAAGGGCATATTAAATTTACTAATATTACAAATGACATTGATTGACTATTTCTTCCAAAGCTACACAATATAATAGAAACAATACATATAATATATAATCAAGAAATCCAAAATGAAACTAAGAAAACCTTAAGAATAGTTCTAAATAAAACCTTTACAGATGGCAGACGCTAAATTACTTTTGTTTAAGCGCTAGTAATTTCTTCAAAATCTGCATGTGTCATCCTCGAATATACATAAATAAAATATAGTTTGGTATTTAAGCGACTCTCCAGGTTTGAATTTTGCTGTAGAGCTTTTTTAGATGACATGGGACCGCAAAATACATATGTCCAGTAAAATTTCCAAATTTAATTTGTATAAAATGCAATTTCACCTCTAGCTTCTATGTATGTGTGTGATGTACAAATTATTTTTTAACACTAAGAAGAAAATCCAGCGCAGCAATCTGGGTATAAACCTGCAGTTCAGATATACCGCGGTTTTCTCCCACCACAGCGGCACACAGTGTAAGTCTCCTGAAATACAATGTACTGGCCGTTACAGATGACGCGCAATTTGTAATTGCTACTTAAATATAAATATGCCATAGTTATTTAGAATATTTCCAAAACATAGCAATAATGGTGTTCGGTTTTGGCGTATCTTATTTAGTAAATTAGAAGAATATTTGACAGATAGATGAATATAAAGAAGGGAACTATTGTGTTTCGGAACAAAAGTCTGCAGAGATTGATAAAATTTACTCATCATTTATGTGTTCTTTAGGATGAAAACGAAAACATCTGCCAGTTTATTTCCCCTATTACCCAAATGAACATAATGTGCTTCTGCTTGGAGAAATGCTAAGCGAAAAACAAACGACAAATGACGAACACGAAGCGATGAATTTCCGGGTGTGTTCGGTAGCCTTTTTAACAGTTACATTTGAAACGAGCGGTGCGCTCTACGGCACCGTGCGCCTGCTAGATAATCACTGCCAACTAACCGGCGATTGGCAATGGTGCACCAGGATGTAAGCTTTTCCGCGATCAACTTTTAACTGCGTTTAGGCAAACGTCTGTTGTGGGTTTGCGTAACGAGGTTGGTGCACACGGCCAAAAGGGTCTTTCACGACGGTAGGCGAAAGAGAGAGGACTGTCGAGACGTCTCTCCGGCTCCTTCCTCGGCCCCGTCTCTCCCTCTGCGCGTGTCTAAGCACTCATCGGCTTCATGGCGTGGCTTTGGCGTCATGTCTCGCTCACTCCCTGCTTCCCTCTGTCTCTCTCGCCACATAATAAGCGCCTCGCGACACCTCTCTCCACAAGGCTGGTCGTCCCAAAGGGCACCATCGTAGTGGGCCAGAAGATCCAGGTGTACCACCTACATCTTTCCTTGGGGCAAGTTCTGGGTGCGGCAGGCCACGTCGTTAATTCTCTTTACCACACGGTATGGTTGTTTTTGAAGCTTCAGGCAATTATCAATTATTAATAATTATTAATTTTGTATGAGAAGTAATTACATTCTGATGTACTAAAACCTAGATATTGTCACATGTGATAAAAATTAGGTCGGCCCTTGGCGTCTCTTAAGCTTTCTGCTGAGCCGTTGCAGTCCCTAGAAGATCTGGAATGGGGACTAGCATTTTTAAGATATTACCATATTCTAAATTGAAACTAAAAGCAAAGAACATATCGAAATTGTTTAATGAGATAACATGAACTTCTATTATGTACGCTGCTTAATTAGATTTTATGAGTTACAAGGAAAGAAACCTTACAAATGTTAGTCAGAACGAAAAACTGCTCTGAGACTTTTCCCAAAATATTAAAGCTCCACTTTTTCTTATATAAATATACCGAAAATACGTCATCATGGTCAAATCGCTAGATATAATTAACAAAGTTAAGAAAAAGACAACATGTATCTCTTTTGCAGGTAGAAATCACATCGTATGCTTTATTACCAACTCTTATGTTACGGTGCAATACATCTATCGATGGTTTAAAGTTTACTTACTTCCACTTATTACAAGAAACAAACTTGTTCCACCCAAAATTTTGCCCCGAGATTAGCCAGAAATTCCAGTTTTGAGACTCTCTGTTGAAATAATACCGTTTTCAGCAAAATCTCATCTGCTAGTTGTGAATAACACAATTCCAAAGTGAAATCAAACTTTACAGAGTTTGATGACACACGGCTAATGTGGAAGAAATGATTATTTACAAGGTAAATTTATAGTCATCGCCCTACTTCTATACTTTACCTAAGTTAAAGCGTCAATATATATCCATTTTAGGAGACTTCCTTTCTTGTACATTTGTGTGTACACAGTTTTATATACTCTTAGTTTCCATGATATAAAACGCAAATAAATCTATGCTAAAACTAACATATTTTATAAATCTTCGTAAATGGCAATTCGTCTTTCCTAGTATACCACATTACAGGTAGTGCCATCTGTGGACAGCAACTGCAACTTCCGTTGTTTCTGAGCCAACATGTTTTTCCTGGCGGATATCTGTAAAATAAAATATTGTCTTGTATGTGAGTAACTAAACGTATTTACAATCACACTGCATTCTCAAATCACTCACTCACAGCGGCTTATCTTCCCAACAATTCAAAATTTAGCATACCCTTTCACAGAAGTAGTCTCATTGCCAATTTCGTTGTAGGTGCAACATGGATACAGGATATATAAAAAATCACGCACTACGTTTGATCTAGCAAAACGAAATACTTCAAAAATTTGACGCGCTGTTAAAATTTTAATTATGCCTACGGCATTCACCTTACATTGGCGTCACGTATACTATTAAACTAAACTTATTTGGAAATTTAGCGGAACTTTCTTCAAGCACATATTGAACAAACGTAATTATAAAGTATTGCACAAAATATAAAATTATGGCGTTGTCGTAGGCATCTTATTACCACAAGCAAGAAGTAACTCTAACAAACAGAAGTGTTTACATCACTAGAGCTGTAGGATGGTGGTCTCCTGCTTAGGAATCCACTTAGTGCACTCTTTCGAGGTTAAGGTTTAAAAGACCGCGGATGTACTGGGCTGCAGGTGCGTAAACTTTAGGGACGCTTCCCTCTGCTGTGTGTGGCGTCTTGGAACTGGCCCTCTTTGTCTCCTCTCGCCTCGATTTTTTCCCCCAATTTTACGTCCTCCAACGTTGAGTCATATCGGACGATGACTGGAATGGGTGAAATGATACTCAAATGAGCCCAGGGTCCATAGAGCTTGGAGTTAACCGACATTCGTCTTTCAGGATAGGGGAACCCCCGGAAGCAACTTTATCCACGTAACTCACCCTGACCCAGTTTGGAACTCGGGACCTCTTGAGCGTGAGGCAGACACGCTACCAAGGCGGGCTCTCACCACGTTCATACTCGCGGGAATGCCCGATTGGATGCCCGTCAAGATACAAAATATCAGTCTGGTCGACGTGCCGAACAAACCCCTCCGTAAAATTGGTATTCTGGCATCACTAAACAAACTAAAACAGACTACGGCATTTTTGACCACAAATCCCCAAATGTATTTGTTTCACGTGGAAATGTGTCTTTCATTGTTAAGCACGATCCATTTTTATTATATATTTGCGTGAAAAATGAGCACGCCTTTGCATGTATTTCTGTTTTGCCTAACAACGACTAATGCAGATAATTGGCTACCTAATAATACACTTGCTTTATTAGTGTTGGCTGATTAAATAAAATATAAAATCACTCATAGACAAAGCGCTTTAATATTCCCGGGTTTTTCCTTATCTGAAGCGATAAATTCTGACCCACTCTGGGATCTATGTCTCTTTAGGTTATTTCAGCATCTTTTCACCTATTTCGTTTATTGTCCGTTCTGAAAATACATAGATGGATTGGAATTTAAGAAAAATGTACACAATTCACGAAATACAAATTTCTCAGAAACAGGTATGAGCACAGATAGTGTAATATAATACTCTTCATATTAATTTCTTTATATAGGGCTAACGTTGCTGTGAAAATCGTTAATTTTATACATTCTAAAGCATTTGCGCATTCGTTGAATACGAGGAAGTCAAGCGCTTTTGGTGCTGCAAAATGCAGTTCTGAGCTTCGAAAAGCTGTTCAGACATAGACTCCCTCATCACATTAAAACAGTATGCACAATTAATTATAAAATACCTTTCCAAATACTCTGTTGTCTTTCACAGTCTTGTGTCTGACAACGTTTTCTATAAATTGAGAAAGATCGCTCAACCTCCCAATAACTGAAGGGTGAATGTATATGTATAATATTTCTACGAATACTATTAACAGGGAGTTTTACATAGAAAACATTAAATAAGCGAGAGAGAATACAGGATTAGAGTATCCATTGATATTATTTATCGCAGATGCAGTTTGTTGGAAACCAGACAAATCAATTCACCGGGCACAACACTCAATCTCTAAACTACGGTTTTTCATTGCTTCTACAGCAAATTGTAGACGTATTATTGAAGCTTCCAGGTTCTTGGCGCATTTCAAGATACCCCTTGAAAGTAATTGAAGTAATTTGAGATGTAGGTATGAAACTGAACTGACTACTTTGGACCTGTCAAATGCTGACAAAGATTCTCATACAGATACTCCTTGACCAGAGGAAAAGTAAATCAAAGTGGACTTCAAATCTTCCAAATGCTAAATTTAAAAAATCAGAGCCTCAATCCATGCTGGCCACCTGAATATCACGGGCACCGGAAGCTGTTTATTCCTAATGTGTAGATTGTATCGAAAATTCATTTCAATTTGCGATTTCATAATACACGTAATACGCTTATCACAAGCTCGGCGGAATACACCAGTGACAGTACTCTGCGCCTTAGACAAGTAAGCCTGAACGCATTTGGACGCGCCGTGGCTTAGTGGTTGACGCGCTTGACTGTCACGAAGGTGGCCCTGTTCAATCCCAAGCGACCGCAAAGTGAGATTGGTTGTGGACAATAGAGCGCTAGGGCGGTCTTTCTCGTGGATACCTTATTTCCCCCGCCATCGCATTCCACCGGTGCGCAATGTTCAGCTCATGTGTTATTGTCAGTACCTGCGGTGCCGCTTGCAGCCAAAGCGGTCCTTAAGCATTACACATTTACACAACCACATTAGGAATATGCCACTCATTGACAATCGTATTTCCGCCCACATTTATGTCTGTGCCTTGGCACGGAGTCACTACCTCCTTAGCCACCCCTGACCGTATGGAAACATCTAAAAGTTCTGTTTCGTCTAAAGCTCTGTCATACACACGAATTGGAATAAATGTTATTGGAAATGGTTTGTAAACGGAAGAGAAGAGAAACTCATGTGAATTCTAGCATCATATTAGGTCTATACCATTTTAAACCTGCTAACGAATTTCATTTTCAGGCTGACGTCCACAAAATCTGATAGATAGCAATAAAGCTGTAAAATACGTGCAGCACTCAGCATTGATTATGGTTGTATCACCGGACGGTAGCTTAAGAATTTATTTGTGTTGCTTCAAAAATACAAGAGAACATTCAGAACGTAGTGGGAAATATAAATGAAGTTATAAGTTAGGTTTCCAGAGGATATGTAAAATGAAATAAATGTTCCCTTACCCTTAAATTATAAACTAAACATAATGAAACATGCTCTTCTATCATACTCTTAAAGGGCTATGTTTCACTCATTCTACGCAACCTATTAAGTTACTTTGCTTTTTGTATTTCCATAGAATATTTATTTTTACTATGAAACTTCAAATACCTATGCTTTCCTCAAATATCTAGTAGCAATAAATACCTTTGTGGTCTTGCACAGTGCGCGATTTCTAAACTGTGACCAGATTTTAAAACCCAAGTAACACTTAAGTCTACCACATTTTCAAATTGCCTTTGTGTCTAGAATGCGACATCAAAAGAATCACTACAAAAGCGTTTATGACATTTGCATGAACTTATTAGCATATTAAGCATTATTAAAATAGCCTGTAGAAGCATTAGTAGAGAAAATCATGTGAATAAACACATCAAATATTTTATGGTGAATCACGCCCATGGCAACTAGTTCAATAAGAATTATGGTAGCGGTA
>JAUKNK010000157.1:467500-500000 GCA_030765055.1 Mantis religiosa
TGTGTATGTGTATCGGAGTTTATGTAATCGCGAGTACAAGTGAAGTTGTAACGGACGAACTGGTAAATTGTAATTGTTTGCAGCAAGTAATTCTGTGTAATTGGCAAGTGTTAAACTGTAAGTCGGTGGAAATAAAGAACATTTTTGAGTGGTGTAATTAGACTTTTCATTTCACGAACCCACAACGTCACACTGGTGTCAGGAAGCGGGAAAACAACATAACATCACCGAACATTACAACCATGGAGGCAGCATTAGAAAAGATTTTAGCGGAACTGAAAGAAATGAAGACGGCAACTGAAAACCTCGCTGCAAAAACAGAAGCGGCAAATGACAACCTGGCCGCGGAACTGAAACAAATAAAGAGCGAGTTAACCACAGAAATGAGAGCAGCGAACGGCAGTCTGGCCACGGAAATGAAGGCGGCGAACGAGGCTCTCGCCGCAAAGTTTGAGGAACGGTTGGCCGGCGTAAGGGATGACGTCGCGAACCTGGGCAAACGGAAGGGTCAAGTAGACGACCGCCTTAATGATTTAGAGGAAAAGGCCGACAAGATCGCAAAACCCCTCACCCGCCTGACGGAGGAAAACCGGCCTTATGTGTGGACGGAGGACGCCGAAGACGATTTCCAGCACCCGAAGGGGTGCAGTGCTCCAATTTTGGGTTTCCCACAACCGGGTGGCGCCTTCATTGTGGACACCGACGCTAGCGACCATTACATTGGAGGTGTCCTACCGCAGATCCAGGACGGCCATGAGCGCACAAGAGTGGAAGAGAAGGAGCGTGCCGCAGCAGCCCGAGTAGTTGTGGCACTGCCTGCTGAAGGCTGGGATAGCGCAGGCCTGAGGAGGGAGCAGCTGGCGGACGCAGACTTGGGGCCACTCTTGAGGGAAGTGGACGCAGGGACGAGACCAACCTGGGAGGACATCGCACCGAGGAGCGCCACCTAAAAGTCGCACTGGGCCCAATGGGACTCGTTGAAGACCAGAGAGGGTGTGCTGTTCCGGGTATGGGAGTCACCCGATGGGAAGACGCAGAGAGAGCAGTTGGTACTTCCCCGGAGTAAGGTCCCGGAAGTCCTGGAGGAAGTGCACACCGGGACTTCGGGAGGACACCTGGGAGCGAACCGAATGATTCACAAACTACGGCAGCGCTACTTCTGGATCAGACTCCGGACAGATGCTGGTGGTACACCTGGACCGCCTCGCACGCTACGATGGGGCTGTTCGGGGCGAACAGCTTTGAGGAGGGAGCAGTGTAACGCTAGCGCTAGAACACCCTGTGAAGCAGCTGGGAGCGGAAGGCAGGGGAGGTTCGGTTAGCCACACCTTCCCCTCGTTTGTCTTATAGTGGTGACAAGGCGGCGGTTGGGAGGAAAAACAGGACTGTGCCGTATGTTTCCTTACGCCTGGTTCTCGATCTTTCTGTTACTAGAACAATCCTGTAAACACCAGAAGGCGGGATATTCCGATATAAAGAGGGTTACAGACAGACGGAGACGGAGTTAGTCAGTTGTTGGTTTGGTCAGTGAGTGTGAGTGAGGAGTCAGTCGCAGTTCTTGGTGTAAGAGTTAGTCAGTGACGTGTTAATGAACGAAAAGATTGTGCAACGGAAGACTGTACGAACTGTGTATGTGTATTGGAGTTTATGTAATCGCGAGTACAAGTGAAGTTGTAACGGACGAACGGTAAATTGTAATTGTGTGCAGCAAGTAATTCTGTGTAATAGGCAAGTGTTAAACTGTAAGTCGGTGGAAATAAAGAACATTTTTGAGCGGTGTAATTGGACTTTTCATTTCACGAACCCACAAGGTCACACTATTGTACACAATAAGCGAAAACGTAATATACTCACACAAAATGTCATATCTATGTATGTATTTGCTTAAAGCTAGTTGACAAACAAATGTACACAAAATGTTATAACTTTTTCCATGAAAAATTATAGATGAGTCAAATTATAATTACAAGCATAAATCACAACACAAAAGGAAATATGTATTTTAAAAGAAACTGTCAACAAATTCATGAAATTTGAAAGCTTAGCTATGATCCATTTAGCCCACTTGATGGGAAAATTTTGACAATTCTGTATCCTAGTACATTTTTCAGATATCTCAATGGAGGAAGCTAATTAAAAAACATTAAATTGAAGCATGTAATGAGGTGTGGCAGACCAGAAAACCAGTGTTAAACCAATATGTCGTTTTAGTAAGAGTCAAACGCATTTCCAAAATATCCCTTGTTTGTGAAGATTTCGTTTGTGGAAACTTTGGTGATGTTATTAATTTATTAATTATTACTTACAAAGCTTGTGAAGCTGTACTCTTCTGAGTGCAGAACTAGTAAAAAGAGCGATGAGACGTTCTTTTTCTTCCCAAAATGGGACATATTCCTGCTTTTACACTCGATGACACGAGAAATATTACTGCCGATTGGTAGGCACATTCTGTTTAAACCACACCTTGGAATGCACACGTGAAAAGTGAACTAAAATAAAGCATTAATTTACATAACGGCCGCGGAACGTTGCATATACCAGAACTAATATATAGAGTGTCCGAATTTAGAATGTTCCCCTTTGTCGACCTTCAAATACTTGCTGACTTAGCTTTATGACAGGAACTTGTTTCCAGAAGGTAAAAGTAAAGTGCGTGGAATCGGCTATCGTCATCAAATAAAGTAGGGGAACGCTTTAAAAACTGTTTACTTACATCAATTCCTCTATTCATATTTCTATACAATATTCACAAATAGTGTTCTCCTATCTGCCTAATTCTAATCTGTTTATAGCTGTACATTGGAATACAGGTAACCTTTAGCGATCAGATCTTTTAAATTACGTTCTGTTTGCATCTCTAAGAGATAGTATTAAAGAGGCGATATCATGTAGTATCTCAGAAAAGGCTCGTGAAAATATGTACTTCACCTACATAAATTGTGTGCTTAAGTCGATCTATATTTTTTGTATGTTTATATAGTATCATTGCTGGATAACCAGGGAGAATGATTGACCTATCATCAAGACACCTAAAACTACTGGTATTCCCAAAATAGTCGCTAGTGTCGTTTTTTGAAACTGTAGAAGGTTTCTAAGACCTTCGTGTCGATCCTCGAAAGATGTTTAACTTAGGTAATAAGCTTTCATTCTTGAGTTACAATGCTCAGACTTCATACAGTCAAGAACACACTCACCTTTATGAGTAAATTTGCAAAAGGAAATAATTTTTTTAATTTAATTTAAAAACTATCAAAAAACCTACCTTTGGAGTAAAATCTCGTCATCGACGTCGTCTATTTGTGTGTAAGAAGTTACACTACCTGCTAAAGGCAAGTACGTAAACTGTAAACAATATGATCAAAATACTTCTCAGCCATAAAGTAGGAGTTACAGAAAGTCATAAAATACAAGTTTTTACCTCCAAGGAGACAAATGTTGGCTGTTGGTTTAACTTTTTATCTTTTAGTGAAAATCTCTGATGATTTGATCAAGACGCCGCATAAGAGAAAACGGAATTCTCTGTGTAATTTGACTTTCATTCAATATATTTCGTAAGATTTTCTCTAACTTGCAGCTCATAATAAATAGAAAAAATGTTGTTAAAGGAGACCTTGATTAAGAGCGTAATGATTTACATCAACTCATTTGATGCCATCATTGCCTTTCGTGTGGTTTTTTGCTTTTACATTCAAAGATTTATAATCGTTAAATCTTCAAAACGCCTGCCCTCTTCCTTATTTGTTGGAGATTTTATAGGAAGAGTATAGAGCTTTAAACGTGGCATGATGTTATCAACTTTCTAAACACGTTTGGCAGTGCGCTGTACTATATACCCCGAAAAGTGCTACATCTGTTAGTGTATGTCTTAAGCTTGAAGAGGATGAAAAAATAACCGTTATGAAGGAGTGGGTTGAGAATGTAGTGTGATTGCTATTCCTTATGTTAATATTATAAGCAACTTTTACACACCAGCATATATTTTGGCCATACCGATGTTACTCCTGGGAAGCCATGTTGTAGCAGAAGAAATGAATGTTCGAAGCAACTGTATCTGGCCGTACTCGGATGGCTCTACACGTCAGATCTGATGTCGGAGAAGAGTAATTGCTGTAATTAGGAAAGCTTTATAAAACATAGTTCAGGTGAAGCGTAAAGATAAGTGCATCTATAAAGGTTTTCTTAAAACAGAGCTAGTAAGGAAAGTATGTGTAATGAAAACTTATTATACCCAGTTAACCCTTTTCGATTTGGTTTTATTTTGGTTTCAGATTTGAAATATCGATATATCTTAAAAACAATAATCGACATTTCCGGTTCTCTGATGATCTCGGGGGTCTGTCATGGAGCTTGACACATGATATTATTTGTAGCCACACAAGCTACATGCTCTATTGAACTACTTCTGTATACGTATACATGTAACTCGAGAAATGTGGAAATATGTGATCATGTAGACGATGGTGTTAAAAATGTATTTTGATTATAATACTCAAACTATAACAAAAATGTTACACGCGCGAATATATTCTAGTTGCAGTTACATCAGAAAAAAACATATCGGTATAGAAGCATCGTACACCCTAAACAAGCACTTACTGCTGTACATAGATGGCTCCACCTGTGAAATTCTATACCGGATAGAAAAATGGAAAGCTTACAATTCTTTAGTGTAATACTCTTTTGGCAAGCTTATATTCAAAATTATTAAATATATGAGATACGTTTCCTTTACTTATTTTTAATATGTATAGCTAAAATAATAGATTTACCATTAATTTATTAAAATACCATAATAAAACTATTACAAACCTTACAAATTTTGACTTATCTGAAAAAATTATATTGTTCCCAATTATTGAAAATAAAATACCTTTTAAATTATCTAACATTATGTGTCAAAGCGTATGCTCAGGATCAAATACGTGTTTGCTTATTTAGGCCATGGGACTGCTGCATTGTGCATGTGATCTGAAAAACGATGTAACATTTTTATTTTGCTGACTCATAATCTTCAAAACTGTCACCTTTGCATAGTACAAATATAAATAATGAAAATAATATTTAATATTATATAACATAGTGTAATATTATGTAATATAATACAATAATAATATATAAGTATGATATGTTAAACATATTGTACTGTCACACAGGTTTCATTGATAGACTTTAAGAATAACAGTAATATTTATAAGGAACACTTTATAGGACATATTTGTCCTAGGTTCCTATTTGAGGCAAATTCAACCGCCTCAGAAAATTACAAACAAATAAAATATATAATCTTAAAATTAATTAAACGCATCTTTTCCATAGAAGGAAAAACTAAATGCTTTCACCTGCAGCTCTAAACCAGAAAGTGTTAGAAGGGATATAAGCAGTCGTGGAAAGCAATAGAAATTATCTGCTTCACATTACAATATACATACGTCTGACAACAGAAGAACAGCTCGGCCTTGCTCGACCGGAAGATGAAATATTCATGTGATTAATATATGCAAAAGCAGAAAGTTAAAGTTTCTGCAACAATACACCATGTCTTGAAGAACAGAATTAGTCATCTCTTCTGTTCATTTTCCCAGATTTCAGAAATAGAAGTTTTTCAGATTTCTTTGGTGTGTTCAATATGTGCTAGCTTTGAATAAACTCTGAGGGGCACCATTTAGGTGATCTTTGTTACTGAGAAATGTTTATATTCCTAATATTCCTTTGCACAAATATAATTATATATTTAAGAGCGACACCCTCATTTATAAGATTATTGCATTGAGCACTACTAAACATATCACTGATTTGATATATTTTGCTACCCTGAAATCCGAGAAAATTACAACAATTTTGAAACTCAAATTATTTATAAACAAAGTCCAAATGCATGATGTTCGTATGCTATAGCACATAGCACGATTACTAACAAATATATATTTGAATTCCCCGGTGTGGCTGGTAACTACATTTGCCTCCCTCCCTCCTGTGGGCTTACACATCCAGCAGTAGGAGACCCATCCGAAGGGTAAGGACTAACAGAGAGCAACGCTGAAACTCCCGTCCGCAATTGTCCACACAGGACTTGGAGTGTTGGTACTGCTGTAACTATTAAGGACTTCCGCGCGACTACGTGGCTTGTCCCCTAGACTCCTCAGCGGCTGTCACTTCATCCTCTACTCCCGAGGTTTTAGCCCCACTGTTGGTCGCCGTGGTTGAGATGTCCACCTACATTGTGTACTGTGTACCCATATTCCCTTCTACTTACAAGAAAATTGGCGGTAAAATAAAGGTTAACTCTATTAACATGAAGTAGATAGAGGAGTAGGCGTTTGCCTAAGTAGTTTGTACACTATTAGTCGAGAAAGTCATGTGAGTGTAATACCACGTATATAGTATTTAGGGAAGGTATTTCATTTCACTCAAAGTTTAGATAGCGTGGTTTCACTGAAAATTCACGTTTCGAGCTCCTTTGTATGGAATATGGTCATCTCTAGACATGGATTTTCATGTGCCTTCTTTCCTGGTTAAGTGGTTCGTAGGAAGGCAAAAGCTTTCTCGTGTATTTCGTAGTTGCAGCACTTAACCAGTAGAAGTCTTAATTCCGTTGCGTAAGAGATTCTCAACATATAGATGGCAGCAGCATATCACTGTACTACTTTTCTGAAAATACGTCGAAGTTGTCACATTGGAAACAGAAAATGATGAAGCTGATATGCTGATATCAGCTAACTGCATATAAGCTGAAGCATTTTATTTATCAAACCTTAAACATACTACTCACTGAGACGTATTGGAGTAACATCATTTAATTATGATGTCTATGATACTAACTACATGTGTAACACTCGTGAGTCGGCCTGGAGAATTGAACTCCTATTCATCTGTTGGAATTTTTGAAAACGGATGAAGCTCTATAGTGAGTCTAATCCGTAAGTTATCTGATATTGTGTCTTTAAGAGCACGTACATGTGTAATAGTATATCTTCACAGATGGTTGGCTATGCTCAATGGAATCTGGACGAGTTTATTTCAGAGGATTGCCACTGGAGGGGAAGGCAGGTCAGTTGTAGGTAAACAACTGTAAGTTGGGCGTGTCTCCCGGTTCCAAGAGAGGAAATAGAAATGGCACCTTATAGCAGCAAGTTAGGAAATAAAGTGCTACATTCACAAACGCGAGAAGTAATAATCAATATCTATAGATTTATGAAAAAAGGAACAATGTTCTTGGTCCGCAATGAAAATCTGTCTGAAAACAGAGTTAGAATTATTAAGGAAAGGAAAACCATTCATTCTGTTGCATTAACATGAAGTAGGCACAAGAATTGCCACTTGTAGTCATTCCTTGAACCAGAGTGTGTATATAAAACATGTGAGTGCAAGGCATTTAATTTGTTTTTAAATTTTGGAATCATTCTGATTATTCTGTCAATAATACATTTTAGTATCTAATAATGACCTCTTAAAATAAAATGAGCTTATCGGAGTAATAAAACACAGCACTATTATAGGTTGTACTCCAATTTTAATGTAAATGTAAGCATTATATAATTTTTGTGCATTGTTAAACCACTTCAAGTACAGAAATTGCCTAAAAAAAACTGTTTTACATTTTTTCTCTAACCAATTAACTTATTTCCTTTGCACATTTTCCAATATATGTATTGCATCGTTCATTATGCTCTCTGACTTCTCAAGAGTGAAGCTGCTAGTCCACCTGTAGCAGGAAACCTGTCGTTCGCAAGAAAGTTAAATTACTTCTTTCTACGGGTGTCACCATTCAGTCTGCTTTGTTCCTTCATAGTGTTCACCATCTTAATCGTATTCGAGAAACTTTAGGCCTTGTGTGCATCTCTCTGGGTTGTCTTTCTGCAGTTAGTTCACTTCATCTCATACTCATTGAGGAGTTAAGGCGATAGATATATGTAAGTCATAGTGTGCTTAGTGTCCTACTTTCTTGTCTATTCTCAACTTTGGCATGTCCCAAGGATGCGTGCCTTAATTTACGTTCCTTCTTTGTACAGACACTACGCTCACAGAAAATTGCATTCATGTGCTCTCTGTGAAGAAATATATAATTAAACTTCTTTTCATGTTTTTGTTTAATTTATTTATTATAAAATACATTATAATTTGCATTATTCCCTAGTTAATTAAAATATAGCTCTACACCCTTTAATTGCTTCTCTTTGTTTGTGTGTATGTGTGTGTGTGTGTGTGTGTGTGTGTGTGTGTGTTTGTGTGTGTGTGTGTGTGTGTGTGTGTGTGTGTGTAAGTGGGAGAGAGTGTGCGTATATTCATATTTTACTTAGATGGATTCCTATTCTGATCCTCGTATTTTAATAGCAATCATAACACAATTACTAATAAAACAATATAAAACCAGAACAACAAATATATATTTCCAGCCTTATATTTCTGACTTCTTCATCTAGTACTGCTCCTTGAAAACCGTATCTAAATAAAAAATAATCATGACAATCAATTTTGATGGCTCTTTACCTAGTTAATGGTTCCTTTCGTTCTCCCAAAAGGTTCACAGAATTTTCAATCTAAAGGTATTCCTGAAACTAGAAAAGAAAAACTGAAAGTGTACGAAAAACAGTAATAATATATTAACAGGTTGTCGTCTTATTTTCAACAAGTATTTGTGTATTAACTTGCATATGGCTTGTTTCTAAACCCTCATCTCTGTTTCCAACTCCTCTTTTGTTTCATCGATCTCAAATCCTTGTGATATCTCTCCCATGTAATCGTTATCCTATTTTCGGAGACTACCTGCTTTCCAATGTTGCCTCATTGCAATCAGTACTAATTTTCAAACTGCTCTGCACCGACTTCCTTGCATTCATCTTTACCCATCAAGATATTTTCTTTGCTACACCAAAGTTTAACCCCCACTCTCTTTACCATAATAGCCGAATGTCTTCATACACTTTTCAGAAAAATTATGAATATTTACGAGCAGTTACTTCATAAAGATTTTTCGGAATGTAAGTTTATGACTGCGATTACTTTTACTCTGTCCATTGCATTTGGAACCTGCAATTCTGTGTTCAAAAATCGACTAATCTCTGTAGCGAAATTTAGATGCACTATGTTGTACAAAATTATAAAATGAAGGAACAGATTAAATTTACCACTAATCAGATCCAATTTACAAGTACATATAAAAAATAACAAATAATTTAGATACCTACGTACTGTTGTGACAATTCTCTTGAAACTAAACACCGAAATTACTCTCAGTAACAACTTAATCATAGCTTTAGAGCTTGATACCAACTAGAATCAGCAAATTTATTTGTTATTAACCTCATACAGTTCTTTTTACATCTACAATTCAAAATAACTCCAAAACAACTATTTAAAGCATGTTCACAGATATGTGGCAAAAAGACTAACATGAAATACAAACCTGAATACGTCCCCTTCAGAACACGATGTCAAAATTGAATATGCTTTTTCAAGATACTGTCAAGAGAACTGAATAGCTAGCTTTAAATAAATAAATAATGAATCCGATAAATGCTTTAAAATCAGAACAAATTCAGTATTCATGGAGAGGTGGGCATGTGTAAATTTTAAAATTTAATGGGAAGTTTAATTCCTTCTTAAACCATTAAGAATCCACAGCCGATATAAATCATATTTAATTAATATTTGATAAATATTCAATGATTCAAGTTGCAGTTTTATTTCGTAAGAAAACCTACTTAGAAATTATGTCATCTTAGGTTATAGTACCTACCCACAAGTAAAGTTGAAGTGCAGAAGGTAATAGCAAGCGTACAAAAGGATTTGAATAAATATCTGCAGTACTATATTATTTGTTATACTTTTGGTCCCAAACGTATGATATCTTTCATGACGGTAACATTCCCACACAGGTTAAAGCATTCGTTGAATGGATTTATTATCTCCAACTGTAAAGCTTTTACATGGATCGCAAAATGAGTTTTTATACAATTAGTACAGTAGTATTTACAAAAATGTTTACAAAATTGATGAGAAGTGTAAATAGCATATTATATCTAAGCTGTCTTATTCTCTTCCACAGAGTAAAATACTTTTAGTAATAAATAAGTTTTAACAGCCTTGAGTTTTCTGTTTTGATTTGTTATCTGTTTAATTTCAGCCGGTAGATTGTGATATAAAACGTTTATACTATTTTCTATGCATTTGTTGTATAGGATACCAGTAAGTCTGTTTCTCTAAAATAATTATCCTTTGTTCTGGAATTATCCTTTGTTGTGGTTGTGAGGTTTATTACTTTTGCTTTGATCATAACGTTGTGATGTAAGTTTGTTACATTCGTATGTATAATGAAAGTTATTTAGTTTTTTTAATTCTACTTTTACGTGTATCTCTTTCTTTTCCGCATTCCTGACATTAAACGTATTGCTCTTTTTTGCAGCTTAAATAGCCTTTAAGCTAATGCTACCTTCATTGTGCCCCGAAATACAATTCCAAAGTTGACTTGAGAGCGAATGAACGCATAGTATATTTGTTTGATACTTGTTAACTATTAATTACATGGCTTGTTCTTATATATTACTTTTTATTACCTTTTGATCAAGTCCAATTCATTTCAATCTAGTGTCTATTACTAATCCCAAGAAGTGTTACGTTTGCCATATAAAATCGACGATGCTTGACTTCTCGCAGCTTCCATCAGGAAGAACGGCACTTTCAGTTTCGAGTATGTACTAGAACAATCTTATATGTACATATTATATATTAGTTATATACTGGAATGCTACAGAGAAGATTCGGCCCCACCACACCAGAAAACGTCCTATTGGATGAGAATGTTTTACCAGGGGCATATGATCCTTCCACGCCCTTCCGAGACAACTGCCAACACTTCTACCCTGAAAGATGTGAAAGAATAATTGAGATGAACTGGTGGGACAAGAAAGTCCTATCGACTCGGGAGTAACCCCGATAAATCCCATGGGTCAGTGACGTGGGCCTCGGATATCGATCTCAGGCATTCCGAATGCAGTCCACAGACGAAACCGCCTCCTTCGGTCAGTTGTATAACATGGTGCATATAAATTTCGCTACAAAGATTAGTCGATTTTTGAACACCGAAGCGCAGTTTCCAAATGTAATGGACGGAGGACGAGGTTTATGCTAGGGGTGAGCGGCCAAAAGTGACTGTTCGTCTTCATATTTACTGGTACTGAGCTCGAAACTTTGGACCACACTAAGAATGTTTTACCTTGTTAATGTATCTGGGCATTAAGTTTTAGCGCCTCGGTAGTGAAATCCTAATCCCTGTAGCCCGCATTCGGGAGGCCCGGCTTGGATTACCGTGGGCCACCTACTTCCCCATGGGTTATTACGGGGTTCTCCCGGGTCACCAGGTGAAACCTGGGTAGGTGAATTACATCCTCCAAACTTTTTGTTCCTCCACTTCATCTCCATTATCGTTTCACACCATCTCTCATCCTCTGTTCTCTTTCAGGGTAAAAGTGTTGGCGAGTGTGTCGGCGCTGCATGGCTGGATGATATGCTCTGAGCTAAAGCTTCCTCCTTCGGTAGGACGGTTGCCGGTCTCATGGTGGTACTGTTCCCGAACCACAAAGGGGTGGGACGTCCATTGTGCTAGCCTGCCGGAGAATTTCTATCTAGTAAAATATATGCAGACTGCTTTCTGAGTGTGGCTCCTTGGGAGGGCCGCCTCATCCCTCCTCCCGGGATGTAGGTACAATTTACCTCTTTTGGGTCTCGTGCAGAATCCCCTCCGTAAAATAGCCCAATCCAGCATTAGGCTGTATTTCTAAACAAAGTTGTATGCAATTTAGTGGCATGGTGAACGTCACTTAAAATGCCTTTATATTCCAGCACCTTCAGTTCCAACTGAGTGGAAAGTTTTTCCTAAAACGGTCACCTAGGAAATGTAAGAAGAAATACGTCTTTTTTTATTAGTTCCATTTATACCCCCCCCCTGCCCCTTTTAACTCCAATGGTGATATAGGCGGCCGTTCTCCTTTGGAAAATAACGAAGGTGTTAACTCGTATCAGTTAAGTTTTAATAATTAGTCACGCACACATTCGCACTCTCATTCTTACTTTCAGACTAGAGAAGATCAGTAATTATCCCGGTTGAAAAAAAATTCTTACCCCCACCGCCGGGCATCAAATCCGGAACACAGGTGCTCTACCGACTCAACTGCGGTGCCAGCCAAGAAATGTGTTATCACCAACACATTGTTGTCACAGTCTGGACAAAATTATTTTAGCGATTGAAAGTCGTTAAATCACGAAAAATCCTTAAATAGAAGCATGTGAATGCACCCAACAATTTGGTACTGACCATCGTATTTATTCT
The DNA here is from genome assembly GCA_030765055.1 of Mantis religiosa. NCBI lineage: Eukaryota > Metazoa > Arthropoda > Insecta > Mantodea > Mantidae > Mantis > Mantis religiosa. The sequence goes on from JAUKNK010000157.1 coordinate 479,826, forward strand.
CCTCACGTCATTTGAAATAAATGTTCTCAGCTAGTTCTGTGTGACTGTAGTATCCGAGAACTTGTTTTCAAATACGGGGAAGTGTTCAAGATTAGAAGCATGCGACGAAATCCGAGAACTTGCATCGAATACAATCAAAATGTTGTCTGAAACCAATTGATCGTTCACAATATCCCTGTATGGGACGCACTGTCAAAGGGTAGTGGGACTGTAAGATATAATACCATAGTCGAGATTTGAACCACGGATATTCTGGTCTCCCTCCAAACGCTCGTAACCATTATACAGTAGGACGAAGACAAGATCCGCGATTCCAATCTCAATGCAAAGGTTAAGTAATTTATTACAAGTGTTCAACAGACCACCAAATCCAAGCAGGAAACTATCAATGGCCAAAAGAAATTAACAAATTCGTAATTGGCCCTAACATATAATCGCTAAAGGAACTTCCTTTCTCACACTCAATTATTTGTTCATTGAGTATTTTCTCCGTATTCATTATACCTAGTCTTTGCACCAATGCAGTAAAACACAAAATAAAACACGCAACTAGTAAAGAAAAAACATTACTGAAGTTAGGTGCATATATTTATATGCAACTACGTTATACTTCGTAGCTATGAGCCATTGCAGGTAGAGCCATCTATGGGTAGCAAAACTTCGTGCATGCTTTTGTTGAGACAACTGTCGGACAATCCATACAACTAAAAGAATTTCTTCCATTCTCATGCGGGAAATTTAAGTTGTTATATTCACAATGTATTCAATTAAATTCTATTTAACTATAAATACCTTAACCTATTCTCCTAAACATTATTTCACTTTTGCTATATAAAATAGACTATGTTTTTCTTCTCGAAGTTTCCATCAAGAAGAACGGCACTTTCAGTTTCGAGTATGTATTACAGCAATCATATATATATATATATATATATATATATATACTCAGTTATATACTGGACTGGACAGCTTCGGACAGGTGTCGGCCCTACCACACCAGGTCCGGAGACCAGAGACAGTCCTACTAGATGAGCAAGTGTTACCATGAGCACATCATCCTTCCATGCATTACCGACACAACCTATGGCACTTCTACCCTCAAAGAAAACACCACATGATAGATGTAAGCGATAGAAGAGATGAACTGCACAAGGACGCCCCTATTGCCCCAAAGGAGTTCACCAAACTAATGTTAAATAGTCAACATTAGCTGAGGATGTTAGAAAGGTTCTAAAAAACCGCATTCTTGGTGAACACTACCATATATGGAGCATCGAGTACAGGTTAGCCCAAAATTATATTAAAAAACTTATCGATATATTCAACAAAGTTGAGTGCAAGCTTGCCAAAAAGCTTATTACTAGATATTGGATCCCGTAAACCTTAGCAGTCAATGTATGTGCACAGGCACTATAGAAGTTCAGGCACGACATCAACAAACGTCCGATGTCAACAAGTATACCGAAGCGTCAGTCTGGCCTCAGCGCCTGAACAGAGTAGACGTGCTGTGTGACGTGTGTTGTTTACATTTCGGGTCGCGCCGACGTACGTACTGAGTGCCAGAGCGGCAATCACCGATAGCACAATTGTGCCCACACCTTCCCGTGTGTATTTCTAGTCAAAGTTCACTAATTGTGGAAAATGGAAATGTATGAAAGGAAAAATACCATCAGGGTAAAATTCACGCTAAATGCGACGAAGCCCACAGCTTATGAGGTGCATGATTTCATAGCAGATAAGTTACGGTTAAATGCGGAAAAAGTGGATACCATTCAGTTAATCGCCAGTGAACGCGCAATTTACATAAAACTGATATCGGCTTTGTTAATGGAGAAAATTTTAAACACTTTTCCGGAGGAAACAACGTTCACATATATGAATGGGGAGGTTACTAAAGTAAAAATCGAACATGTTACCGGGAATGCAATCAATGTGCGTGTGTTTGATGTACCACCAGAGCTCCCAAATGAAGTGCTAAAAGCAGCACTGAAAAATTACGTTACGGTGTATGACATTCGAAAAGAGCAATGGGGTCGTCAGTACCGTGTGCCGGTGTACAAGGGGATAAGAGCTGTAAAGATGCAACTGAAGACAAATGTGCCCAGTTATATCGTGATCGGCAGCTACCGTTTATGGGTGTCATATGCTGGCCAACACCGATCGTGTTATATCTGCCATAGTACAGAACATTTAAAGGAGATATGTCCACACCGATCGACACAGTTGCGACCGGCCGAGGCGGTACCGAGGAACGACACGGCAACCACATCTGTGGCAGGGAGCGTGCAGAAGGAGGAAGACCAACCCATGGCTGACAATCCACTGCCGGCACTGGCGGGTGAACAACAACAAGAGGGGCCGACACCAGAGGAGCTGATCACAGTGGAGAAAAAGGATTATGCCACCGTGCTTCGCGATAGTCCTGGGAAAAGAGGCATTCAGCACACCACGAAGGGGAAGGAGCAGACCGGAAGTGCCTCACTGATGTCTGAGACAGCTACAGAGGAGGAGACACCTTCCAATGAAAAGAAACGAGTCAAGAAGGCAAAGTCACGCAAAGCTAATAAGGCAGAAACGTCTTGGAGCAGCCAGATGGAACAGGAGCAGGAACTGGCTGCGTGTGTGTCTGCAGAACAGCCTGGAAGACAGATGTTACCACCAGAGCCCGCAACCACGATGGCAACAAACCAGCCAACAATAGCTGCTGCACATTTGGACAGCAGCGTCAGGGAGGAGCGAGACAACCAGCTTTCCTACAAGGTTTGCCGTACAGGTGAGGACAAGGGAAAGAGGAACTCGGAAGAGGGTGGAACGTCAGAGCCTGTGCAAAGGACCGGGTACCAGGCGGCGGGTGAAGGTGCTGTCGTCAGTCCACAGAAGGTTACAACGGACGGGGCTTCAACTGCGCGACGTTCTGTGCGTGACCCTCAGCTCCAAGTCCGTGAAATGCAACAGAGTTACAAAGATAGTGGTCCGTCGACTACCGATGAGGGCGCAATGGCGAACGGGGGAAAGCAACACACTCACTTGGTGCGGAAAGATGCAGAATCGGGTTCACCGCATCTCACGGTGCAGGACTGGACACGGCAGGAGACGGCATCTGATCTCCAAGTAAGGGAAGAGTCACACCTGCAGACTACTCAGGAGTAGGCACTCAGCCAGCAACATACACACAGCAGTGACAACTACCCTCATTAGGATGATATATTTAAGAACAATAGCCACCATAAATGTGAATGGCTGCAGGAATATAGTGACCCAGAAACTGCTCAATACTTTTCTGCTGGTGAATGACATTGACATCTGTTTTCTACAGGAAGTGAACACATTCAATTTGGATACGCTTTACTCTTATGATTATAAGGTGAATCTCGGCGTAGAAGGAAGGGGCACTGCCATTGTATACCGGAAAGGACTTCATCTACAGAATTTTCAGATGGACCCATCTGGCCGGATCATCTCAGCGACATTGGACGACACAGTGTTAATAAATATTTACGCTCCGTCCGGAACGCAAAATAGACAAGAACGAGAGCAGTTCTTTCAGAACGCTTTAACTACACATTTGTTGTATGGTAAGGAATATTTATTAGCAGGTGACTTTAATTCCACTCTCTGTGCCAAGGACCAAAAAGGGGCGCCCAATTTTAGCATCATGCTCCAGAATTTGGTGTCGCAACTACAACTGCAGGATGCATGGGAACTAAAGCATGGAAATGAGGTGGAATTCACGTTTATTAGGAGCACATCAGCCTCGCGGATAGATAGGGTTTATATCTCGCCAGGGATAGTTACTTCTGTACACCGAATTTGCGTTCTACCTGTGGCGTTCAGTGATCATCACGCAGTGATCTGCCAAATACAAATTGCGGCCATTTGTGCTGAAGTTGCCGGACGGGGATACTGGAAGCTCAATAATTCCATTTTCGACGTTCTGGAGAAGTTTCAGACGAAATGGCAACGGCTACAATTCTCCTTTTGCAATGCATCTAGGAAGAGTGACTGGTGGACTGTAACGGCAAAACCGGCTATTCGTTCATTTTTTAAACAGATAGGAATTCTGAAGGCAACGACAAGAAAGGAGCGTTACAGTTCTACAATGAAGTTCTATGGGACTTGTATACGAAGCAACGGGAAGGTTACGATGTAAATGTCAAGATCAAGCAGGTGAAAGAAACTACCAAAATGCAACAACTGCAGCATCTGGATGGATATAAAATCAGAGCAAAGGTTCAACACCCACATGAGGAAGAACGGAATTCCTCTTACTATTTTGCAAAGGAACGAAAGAAGGGGCGTACCCGATGCCCACGTACACTTCAAGATGTGAACACTGGAAACACATTTACAGGGACCAGGTCTATCGCAGCAAGACGAAGCGCTCCAATTTATGCCTAAAAACAGAGACAACCCACGGACCGACAGAGCCAATAGGCAATCACGCTCCGCCCACCACCAGGCCACGCCCCCTAGCCACGCGCGGCTATAAATTCCATGCTTCAGGACCCGGTGCTCCAGTCAATTCGACTCGAATGCTCGGCATCGCCCGTCTCGAGTTCTTTCAGTGCAGTCCATTCGTCGAGAGAAGCAGCATTCTAGACCGGTTGCGCCAGTTCTTCAGGGCACGAGCACGTGGACTGTAAAACGCGTGCTCTGGAGTGTGCCCATAAAGGAAGCAGCAGCCCGGCGAAGCAGCGCATTCTCTCTACGCAGCGTAGCCTGCGCAACAGCCTTCTTCTGCAGGCACAGCAGCGCCTGCCCTCTTCCAGCCAGCACAGCCTTCTCCTGCACTGGCAAGCAGCAGCAGCCCAGCCAACCCTCTCCTAGCAGACTTGCTAGAGCTAACGCGGCGAGCAGCAACTCCAGAGTCCAGAGGAACACAGTACTTGGGACCGACAGACAGACAGACGAAACTGCAGGCCCACAAGGTCAAAGCCAAGGGTCCCGACTTAGGTTGGGACCCGGGGTCCGCCCCAATCGGCGCGTGTAACAGCGCTCGACCCTCTGTGGGGAGCCGGATGGCACCTGCTACAGACTCAGACAAGCCAAGTACCAGCCGCCAGGTAAGTCCTGACGAGATGACTAGTAGAACCTCTGCATCCTCATCCTCTTCCGGCCCACGGGTGAACCTCGTGAAGGCCAAGGCCCAGGCACAGAAGAAACAGAAGAAGGCCTCCCGCCTTCTTAACCAAGGGATAGCTGTCCCGATCTCTCCAGTCCCCAAACCAGGGAGCTCCAACACCATCACCCCCCTCCAGGGCGTCACAACTCCCCTACCGGAGAGCGACACAGACGCCGAAGGCTTTGTCACCGTGCAGGGAAGGCGCAAGAGGCCCTCCGGTTCGAAGCCGGAGGGTGCTGCTCCCGGCACCCCTGCAGTGCATGCGGACGCCAAGAGCTCCCGCACACAAAAGGCGGCCAGAATCCCGCCAATTGTGTCGGACCCGTTCCCCAACCACATAAAGGTTATGAGGGAACTGAGGGCCAAGCTCCAGGCTAGCTTCCAGGCCACCCGTTTTCCAAGTCGGGTGATCCTAAAGACCACGACCCCGGAGGACCATGAAGCCGCCAGGGGGGTGCTGCGCGAAGCGGGGATAGAATTCCACACGTTCTCGCTGCAGCGACCTAACCTGGTGCGCAGAGTCATCCGAGGTCTCGGCTCTGACACCGACCCGGAGGACATAAAGGTGGGCCTGGCGGAAGAACACGGCATTACGCCGCGTACCGTGGTCCAGCTGACCAGGCAAGTCCGCGAGGAAGGCAAGGAGCCCGTAAGGACCCCCATGCCACTATTCCTCGTAATAGTGGAGAAGGAGGGAGAAGGTCTCCCCAAAATTGACGAGGTGTCCCACCTCTACAACACTAAGATCAGAATCGAACCGTACCATGGCAGGGAGGGGCCAGCCCAATGCTACAGATGCTTGGGCTTCCACCACTCGAGCCATGCGTGCGAGAGGAAGACCGCCTGTATAAGATGTTCAGGCCCTCACCATGTCAACGAATGCCCGAACCCCAGAGAGGAGAAAAAGTGTGCCAACTGCCGAGAGGCCCACATAGGCATCTACGGCGGCTGTCCCGCTAGACTGCGCATTGTGCAGGCAAGACAGGACAGGAACGCAAACAGGGAGCCAGCACAGGTTCGGCCTGGAGTAAGTTTTGCCCAGGCGCTGGGCAAGCACGAAAAAGTGCTGCAGCAGGCCGAGGCAAGCCAGACTCCGGCAGCGACCCAGTCAGTAAGCTCTGGATCTACCGCCAAACAACCACCAGCTGCATCTGCAGCAAAGCCACAGCGGCCTCCTCGCCAGAAGAAGGCCACCGCAGCCCGGCGGGAGAAACCGCCGGCAACTGCGGCAGCAACGGCCGGGCAACCAGCCCAAGAATCTGAGGGGAGACAGAGCGGCCCTGCTGCAACTGCTCTCCCCCCTCTACCAGTTCCAGCTACAGTGGCAGCAACAGCCAATGAGGGAGAGGCATCCCTCGCTACAACACCCGCGCCGATTTGGGACACTGGCGTCTCAAACGAGGACCTGGCGGAGTTCCATGAGCTTTCTGCCTGGTTCGCCGAACTAATTCATCGCTCCCTCCCCATTCTGAGGCGCTGCAGGGAGCAACTGACAGATCCCCGCATCCCTGCTCTGCAAAAGCACAGTATTTTGCAACAGACTGCACGGCTCCTCTTCCCTGACTCCAGCTCGTAAATGGCGATGAGAAGAACTCAGCGAACATTGAGAGCCGCGTTCTGGAACGCAAACGGAGTCCGGGAACAGAGACCGGGCATCTTGGAGTTTGTAAGTGACCACGGGATTGACCTCCTTATGGTATGCGAAACGCATCTGCATGCTGGTGTACAATTTAACCTGCCAAGTTACGCCGTCCACCGAGCCGATAGAGTCGGCCGGCGGGGCGGCGGTACAGCTATATTCATCAAAAATCACATCACCCATACTCCCATTACCATCCCCCCGCTTCAACACTTGGAGGCGACCGCCATAAGGCTCTCCTTGGGCGGTTCAGACCTAGTGCTTGTGGCGGTGTATGACCCGCCCAACCATCCCTTCTATGAAGCGGATTACAGGGCACTCCTCAACCTAGACCACCGAGTGTGCATAGCCGGTGACTTCAATGCCAAACACCCAGGATGGAACAGCCGAACCCAGAATGATAGGGGAAGGAGTATCTACCGCTTCATCTGCGGAGACCCAACCCTTCATGCGCATGGCCCGCGGGGTCCAACGCACTTCCCGCCTCGTGGCAGGGCGGACGTCATAGATTTCGCAATCACCAAGAATATTCCATTTCATCTGGACCTCACGGCGGTGAATGTTCTGGATTCTGACCACAACCCAGTTGTGATCAATTCAGACGTTACCGTCGCAGCTCTGGCAACGGCTGACTGGGTGGATGAAGTCGACTGGGATGCCGCCATTCTTCACATCCAAAACTCCGTGGAAGCCTGCCCTCGAATCGACTCTGTGGAGACGCTCGAGGCGGCAGCCAGGGAGTTCTCCACATCCATCTTCAACGCGGTCCGTGCTCACACACACCGCATCCCAATAGACACGCCAAACCCCACAGATATCCCAGGACCCATCAAACAACTCATAAGGGCTAAAAACGCCGTAAGAAAGCTGTGGCAGAGATTTCGCCATCCCAGGATAGGAGAAGTACACCAGAGGTTCAAATCCCTGGCAAGACGACTCCTAAGAGCACACCGCAAAGAGGCCTGGGAAAACATGTTAAGGCAAACCAATCTCCAGGAGAGAAAACCATGGCGAATAGTCCGTAGCCTGCGGAAAGACAAAACCGTACACCAGCACCCCCTACATAGCCCTAGAGGTCGACTCGTCTACGAGTCGAAAGAAAAGGCAGAGGCGCTAGCAGATTATCTGGAGGCTCAATTCCAAACCAGGGTAGAGCCAATGGACGATGACCATGCTGACCTCGTGGAACAGGTGGTGGAGGACTTCCTAGAAGCTCCGCCCCCTGACCACGAGGAGTTCCACATTCCCATCGTTACCCCTAGAGAGTTAGCGACCACGCTTAACTCTCTAAGAACCAACAAAGCACCTGGGCAGGACCGTGTGACAGCGGAAATGCTCAACCACCTTCCACGAAGAGCCGTGATTCACTTAACCCGGATTTATAACGCGTGCCTATACATGCGCCACTTTCCAGCTATCTGGAAGGAGGCGCGCGTGGTGTGCGTTTTAAAGCCGGGGAAAAATCCGGTTTTTCCTTCCAGTTACCGATCAATCAGCCTTCTCCCAGTTTTATCGAAGGTATTCGAAAAACTGCTCCTCTCCCGGCTCCTTCCTCATCTGGAGGAAAGGGGCCTAATCCCGGAACACCAGTTTGGCTTCCGTTCTGGCCACTCCACGACTGAGCAGCTACTGCGGGTTGCCGAGAAGGCCTCCCTGGGTTTCCAGGAAAGGTCTAAAACGGTAGCAGTGCTGCTCGACGTGGAGAAGGCATTCGCCACTACCTGGCATGAAGGACTCATTTACAAACTCCTGGAGCATGAAATTCCCCGTCCATACATTTCCTTGGTGGCCGGTTTCCTCGGAAACCGAAGCTTCCGAGTAAAGATGGAGGGGAAGCTGTCCACCGAGCGGCCCATTGGCGCTGGAGTAACGGAAGGCAGCGTGCTGTCGCCGGCGATCTTCGCAGCTTACATGGCCGACATCCCAACTCATCACAACACCCAAACCTGTCAGTATGCGGACGATCTCATGATCTTCGCAGTCAATAGGAATACACGGTACAGCTTCCGGCAAATCCAAACCCAGCTCCGGGCCATTGGCGAATGGAGCGCAAAATGGTGAATGGCAATTAACCCGGAGAAGAGCTCTGCTGTTCTCCTGGCGAAAACCATAGCCAACCGGTTGCAGCAGAACTTCGTTTTACGGCGCCGTCGAATCCCTTGGGTGCAAACGGCGAAGTATCTCGGGGTGACGCTGGACCGCAAGTTAACTTACGTTCCGCACGTCAAGGGCAAGGTCCAGCTGGGGCACGTCGCACTCCGGAGCCTATACCCTATCTTCAGATCAACCATGCCGATCCGTCTCAAACTCCAACTGTATCGGGCGATCATTCCGCCTATGATTCTGTACGGCTGTGAGATCTGGGGAACAGTGGCTAATACCACTTTCGTCAGACTCCAGACGCTGCAGAACAAGGCACTACGCATCATCTACGATACAGGCTGGAGATTCCCGGCTCATATCCTACATGAGCACTCCCAGATCCCGTACATTGTCGATGTCATTCGCGAGAGGGCACGATCAATGTACGAGAAAATCCAAATTCACCCCAACCCTTTAGTGAACTCCCTGGGAAGGTATGACCCGAGAGATCAAAGGCGCTTGCCGTTCTTCAGACTGCCGAGAGATGTCCTGGGACCCCTTGGGTAATCCAAGGAAAACCTCATATGTCTCTGGGAACAACTTCTACGCCAAAGGACAAGCGCCACACAACCCGTATCCAAAACGGGGCAAAAAACTAATTCGTGTCTGCCAAAAAGGGAGAACGATTAAGTACAGCTGCCCACGACAAAGAGGGGCAACCCATTCCAAACCTCTCCAAAATTTCAAACAGTAAACAAATTCAAACACCCCAGCAGAACATGGATCTACTAGTTCATTTCGCAGGTTAAGCCGCAAAGCGGCTAGGTACTGCGGCATATGACACCCGGACGGGGAAAGCCCCGCCCGACTAGGACTACCTCTGGACCTCTGGACCGGTGCTCCAGTCTTGTGTTGGACTCCGGGTCTATATACTTAGAACCCTGATGATGCCGAACGCAGCCTTCGGCGAAACGTTGGAAGGTAGTAAAAATGGACCACGGCCTACAAGCCCGGATATCATAGTTAGTGGAGTTAACCAGGTCTATCCTTCACCTTATAGCAGAACACTTTCAGACTTTATTTCACAAGGGATCAGATGAAGGTACCATACCGCGGTATGAGGCGTGGCCGCTGTTTACAACTGGGGTTACCCAGGAAACGGCCGACTTACTCACCCGAACCATTACAGAACAAGAAGTATTAGAAGTCATACAAAAAACCAGTAAACATACGTCTCCAGGTCCTGATGGCCTTTCCTATGAATTTTATAGGACCTGTTGGCCCATTATAAAACGTGAAGTGATGGCAGTTTTGGTGGAGTTGTGGGAAACAGCGCAGTTTCCCGAAACGTTTGCAGATGGAATTATCACATTGTTGCCAAAGACAGCACAGCTTACTACTATGAAGGATTTTCGCCCAATAACATTGTTGAATGCTGACTATAAGATATTTACCAAAGTCATAGCAAACAGGTTGAAAGAAGCGTATACAGATATATTACACTGCAACCAAGCGGCGATCTCGAAGCGCAATATTATTGTTACGCTGGGAGAATAGCGCGATGTCCTCATACATTTGCAAAGGGAACAGCAAGTGGCGGCCTTGATAAGTTTGGATTTCCAACAAGCATTTGATAAAGTGCAACATGCGTATTTATGGCAATGTTTAAAGGCGGCGAAATTTCCAATGCACGTGATTAAAATTATACAAGGCCTTTATGGTACAGCAAAATCCCGGGTGTTATGGAATGGCTGGCTTTCCATTCCAGTACGAATAGGCCGGTCAGTGCGTCAAGGTTGCCCGTTATCAATGGGGCTTTTTTCTATAGCGTTAAACCCCCTACTGCAAAGACTGCAAGATACGCTACATGGGGTTACTGTGTACAATGAACGCTTTAAAGTCATTGCTTATGCGGATGATGTCACAGTTGTAGCGACAAACAATCACGATATGGCAGCCCTACGGAATTGATTGGAGATCTATACAAGGAAGTCCGGTGCAAAGTTAAACGTACACAAATCTGAGATATTATTGATTGGACAGTGGTTGGAACCAGTACAAACACTGGGAATGAAATGTACTACCACAAGCAGGATACTTGGTATCTCTTTTATGGGAGATATGGAAGCCACTATAGTTTACAACTGGAGAGAGAAAATCAACCACTTGCGATACTCTTTATTGTTGGAGAGGGCTCGGAACCTGAATTTGATGCAGCGAATTTGGTACATACATATCTATGGTCTCAGTCAAATTTGGTACTTAGCGCAGATACTACCAATTCCGAAACGTGAAGCACAGAGACTTGAGCAACTGCTTGGCTATTTCTTATGGACTGGGAAAGCCTACAGGGTGAGCAGAGAACAGTTACGATTGCCGCAATCCAAAGGTGGATGTGGACTGGTGGACATCGCCAAGAAATGCATGGCCTTATTAGGCAAAACTGCTGTCAGATCACTGGGTGGTAATGGTTCATCGATAGATGGGAGTTTCTGGCAGGATCAGATACAGCACGCTCAGAGGATATATCCGGGATTCAAACCCATTGTTAACCATCTGAGAAATCTGCTGGACACCAGTGCTGACCTCACAGTTTTTGAATCAACGAGAAAACAGTATCAGCTGCTCAATACATCGCAGTGTACACCCAGGATTGAAGAGAAAGAGAATAGAGAATGGAAACTTATATGGAAGAATCTCTTTAATAAAGTTGTTCCTACTGATTGGCAAGAGACAGCATATGAAGTATTAAACGAGACCATACCAACAGCGGAGAAATTATGGCGACATGGCCGTACAACATGTAACAGATGCCAAATTTGTTCAAAAATAGACACCTTGGAACATAGGATTGCCTCTTGCAAACAGGTGCATATTATCTGGATGGTGCTCAGAGACTTTTTTGGAAAATGGTGTCCGCCGGAGTTTCCACCATGTCTTCGAAGGCTACAGAGACTGGAATTCAGTTTTAAAGACACGGCGCTCTACAGGTGTGCGATCTGGTTGGTAATGGGAACGTTACACTGGATAATGCAGAAAAGTCCTGGAAATGTGGCATTACAGAGGGAATGGTTTGAATTCCTGCGAAGGGAACGTTGGAAGCTAATCACAGCGGGGCTCAGTGATTCTATGGAGCCTTATATCATCCGATTTGAGCTCCATTACACTGGTTCCGAAGTCAACTTCCATCCCAACATCTAGACTGGCTGCTTTCATGGAGCGCAGACAAACTTTAGCAAGATCAATTTGCTCGCCACAAGTTGCTCAGAACAGTGTTCCTTCAGATAGTTAGGCAATCCTTTGCAAGGACTATCCGCTCAGATGGACGCAAATGTAAGAAAAAATAGACTGGCTATAGAAGCTCAATACTGTAGCCTCAAATACTTCAAACAAAATTTGAAAAATTGGCACCTTCTTAATCCATTTTATCATATTTCTGAGTGTTTTAATTGTAAGCTTAACACTGTACTTTTAACTGTATTAGCTTGACTTAGGTTGCAAACAACAGTTGATTGTAGTTTCTATGACTTGAAAGAAAATATGTAAAAAAAAAAAAAAAAAAAAAAAAAAAAAAATAAATAAATAAATAAATAAATAAAAAAAACATAAAACGTCTAAAAAAAAGGGCGTACGCTATGGAGTTCAAAGAGCCATTTAATTATTCAGGGCATTTAAACTTTTCTAGTTTACTAATGAGTTTTTACCAGCTCTTAAAGCGAGGAATTTATTTCATTAAAACCTGAAATGCAAAGAATATGCCATAATTTAAAAATATACAGGGTGATTAAAAAAAAGCGCTGTGTGTGTACACTCTGGTATGCATAAAAAGTGTAACCTACGTTACAACATGCCATCCTTCTCATTGCTTCCGATGCAGGAATTTACAGTGAACAACCATGTTCATTCATAAATTGTCGAATGTGAATTTCCTGAACCTTTTGCTGAAACAATATAAAAATATTGGGAGAAAGTTCGTTCAATATCACATGACGTTAATGGTGTATGTGTGTTACAAATAATTGTCATATGTTTGTCCGAGACTTAGTTTATTTCTTATATTATGCAGCAGTGAAAATTCAGTATTTTTGTGTTGAATACTGGACAGTTCATTTTTTGTTCGTTTGGTAGGTGGTGCATTCTCTATATTGTTAATTTTTGCTTATACTTCCTCGACTGCTTTTATACAGCTCAAAAGTACATTCTTCAAGCTGTTTAATGGTTGTTGATAATACCCAAATCTTTAGATATATAAAATGGAGATTGTCCAATCAATGTTGTGAAAGTAATGCTATTAACACAATATGTCAAACACATTGCATTACCTGGAAGGCAGATCTACCTGTGTGGCAAGCAGTAGTTGTAATGAAACTTAAGCTACACGTTGCGAACAAGACTATACCTGCGTGTTGTCCTCAGGACTGACTTCAACAATTTTACACTGCAAGACTGGTAAACTTCATATCCCTTTAAATGTGTACGGACTCCGATGACTGCTTATTACAACTAAAGAATTCGAAGCTTTGCTTTTTTCATGTAAGAATACAAATCACAGGACTAAATCTTCAGGTTTTGCTGTTTTAAGCATACTTGCATACCGCTGCAACCTCTGGGCCCTCTGCTGAGGCGATTCAGGGCCTCCACTCGGAGGTTCTGAACCTTGGCGCCCACCTGAGCAACCTGGAGGAAGCAGTGACAGGCATAACTCAGCATACACAGCAGACTGAGAACTTCGTCACAGATACCACAAACAAATTTACTCTACTTCAGGACTCTATTATCAGAATCGACCAACAACTCTCCAAGACATGGCTAAGACACTTGACACTACAGGACAAAACTTTCAGGACTCCCTCTTTGCACTTACACAGGTTGAGTTCTACACAAGGAAGTAAAGCGGAACACACCAAGAGCACACCACTCAAATTAAACAACACATTGCAAGCCTACAGACAATACAGGAAAAGCAACACATTGAAACAACCAAACTTCTAGGACAGCAGAACCTTATGAGCCCAATCACAAACCAATGCACACGCCGCCGCTAAGCCTAGCAATGCCTTCGAACTTCCCAAGTAACTCTGGTACACAGTAAATAATGTTTAATTAAATAAATACAATCTAGCCTCCTGTCACCTCTTCTCACTCCTTGCTATCACCTGACTTGAGCCACTGTGCTATGCTCCGGGCCTTGTGCCATGACCATAGCCAGCTAAATCCACGGTATCTGTGTCTTCCCTTACAGACAGATATGAACCACCGATACTAATGGTGGTGTGTACCGCGGGACTCCAGCATCTCTCCTACTTCCCTACTTGTTATTCCTTAACATTCTCTTTCTATCCTCCTTCCTTCATTGTTTAAAAAAAATTGAATTATTGTTTTAAATTTGTTGCTTAGTCAATCAATTATTGTTTTATCTGAGGTGGATCAACCATGCTGCCATTTATTGCGAGATCTGTTTTCTTCATTAACTAACTTCTGGAGCTTCAAAAAGGCTATGATTTTTAAAAGTTATATGATTATGTTAGTAAATTTATCTTGCTATTCCAGTCTAAAGTAAAATTCACAACTGCTAAATATCACTACCACATAAGAGTAATAAATGACTACCCAAGAGAGGGAAAACCAAAAACTTTAAGCAAGGACCCATATATCCTAGGAATGATCATGTATAATAAACTATGTGTACATATTAAATCATTATTACAAGATAATACTTTTAAAAATTTTCTCAAAAAGAAATTTCATTTTTCCTAGGTACTAAATTACTTACTTGGCTCAGACAGAGGGGCAGATTAAGGAGATGGCATATCAAGCTATGCTACTGCCCAGGCGAGCTAGTTTTGGAGGCAACAAGACCTGAAATATGAACGAAATATGACAAAAAAAGGAACAGTTTGTGAATCATACTTATATTCTAGTGTCTTTGTGAAAATGTATTCTTATGTAACTGGTGACCAATGAAGCATTAGAGTTGCTCACTCTGAATGTGTCCACCATTGTTGACCTTCATCAAAACATCTTAGACAGTTCTAAGAAAGCACATCTAGGGTCATTCACCCAATATGAGCATCCTACCATATGCAAACTTATTTCTTCACTTAAATAAATCAGAGTATTCCTATTTGGTATTTCTGTTTACTTGTCAATGCATAATCTGTATGCCCTTTATACATTGTGTGTTTGTGTGTTGGGGGAGGATGGCTATTTTTATGTAGGCTTCTATTTTTAGAATAGACTCTGCTTTTATAACTGATAGTGTGATTTCATAACATCATAGAATTGTATATTTGTATGTCTTCTCATAGAATATATATCATTGAATTTAAGATTCTCTTCACAAGTGAAACATAACCTCTACATAAGGTTACTACTACTACACATTTGAGAGGTAAGACCCATCACAATACAGCAGACTGGTACAAAGGTTTTCCTTAAATATTGGGATCCTGATTTCACACTACGTGTGTGATGACTGTTACTGTGGACAGATAGTAATGTTCAATGTTCATATAAATAAACAGATTGGAAGTATTTTTATGCTCCTTTTGTGGCAGCACTTATGATTACTTTCCATATTGCGCTCATGTTTGCTCTTATATTAAATGAGATTAAACGACTGTTTTGTATCACAACATAAAATTAAGCACCCCATGCCTTAGCAGTGTTTTTTATAGCAAGGATTACTTCTATCCTCTGCATCTGGCAGAACTCTATCATATGCATTATGATTGGGGGTGCAGTAAGGCAGTATGGGACGTGGTCAACTCCTAGTTCCATACCTTGCTTCACATTTAAATAGGTGGAAAGACAACCATTTACAGTAATAGCTTAAAGAGAGTGAGTAAATAAATTTGCCAATTCTTATTGACCTACTTTCAAACATATAATAAAGTTATTCAGAAAATTTTCATCTCCATTAATATGAAGTAGGTAGAAGAATGAGCGCTTTAATCATTGTTTGAAAAAGAGTGTGTACAGAAAGCATATGAGTGCAAAGCATCTGACTTGTTTCTTTTTTTCTTTTTCCTTTCTTCTTTTTTTATCTTTTAGAGATCAATATGATTATGCTGTGAATAATGCACTTCAGTATCAGACAATAACTTCTTATCATAAAAGGAGGTTATCGGAGTAATAAAATATAGCAGTATTATAGGCTGTACTCCCATTTTAATGGAAGTGTAACAATTTTGTGAAGTACATAAGTACAGAAAATATCGAAAAAAAAAACTATTTTACATTTTTGCTCTAACCAATTAACTTGTTAACTTCGGACACTTTCCAATATATGGGTTGCATCATTCATTATACTCGCTGACCTCTCAAGACCAGTTTAGCTGGTAGACCACTTGTAGCAGAAAACTTCAGTTGTTCACAAGGAAGTTAAATTGTTTCTTTCTAAGGTTAACATGTTTGTTGGGTGTTATAATTTAGCTCGCTTTGTTTGTTTCTTGTGTTCAACATCTTAAATTGCACTCGAAAAAATGTAGAAACTCCGCGCATCTCTCTGTATTGTCTGCCTACAATTCTGTTACCTCCTGCAATTCCTTCAGTTTATTCTTTACTCATTGATGTGTTGGACACAATACATGTGTGTAAGTCATTTATTTATTTGTTTATTATGAACATAACAGGCTTATAAGCCCAATTACACTGTTCATCATATATATTATTTACACATAGTAATATACAAATACAAATAAAACACAAGAAAAACATAAATTGACACGAAGTTATACAGAAATGGAAAATAAGGAGTAGAAACCATTATAAAACAAGAAAAAAAGGAAAAAAAGTTAAGGTGGCATGGTAAGTAATTTTACTACTATTAATAATTACAGTAATTATACTGTTGTTGTCATCTTTAGTAATTTACTTATCTATGAATAAATAGTCATTATGGTATTTTTAATTGAGTCACAGGCATGTTGAAAATATCTACATCAAAGTAATGAAGTTTACTCAATAAATACATAATTCTGTGTAATGGTGAATTTTTATGGATTTCTGTCCCTCTTGAATCTGCTTATTTTATTGGGTACATAAAATGATATATTTGTTGTAATATTAATATCATCAATAATCAAATGCAATATTTTATACAGAAATATTAAAACTGCAATGTCTCTTCTAAAATTTAAACTTTTAAATTTAAATACTTCTAAAAGAGTTTCATAATTTGTGTACAAAGGGCAATATCCAGGTCTTTTAAATAGCATGTATTTTAAAAATTTCTACTGTACTTTTTCTATTGTGTTGATATGCTTTATTGTCTTAGGTTTCGAAATAATAGATCCATTATCGAGATTTTGTCTCACAAGTGAGTTATAAAAATGAATTAAGGACTCTTCCTTACATAAATAGGAATAGGAATTTTGAATAATGAAGCCAAGACATTGTTAGCGATTTTGATACCATTAAATCAATGTGTCTGTTGAATTTCAGATTTGTTGTAAAATGTATTCCTAGATCTTTATTTTCAAACATTTCAACGGTTGGTGTCCTGTTGATATTATAAACATATTTAACGGGATTTTTACTCCTAGTAAAGGTCATTTTTACACAATTACTAATATTAAATGGGAGTTTGTTTGTTTTGCTCACAATATTACAAACAGCATACGTTACACACGCGAAAATATTTTAGCTGTAGTGTTACTCCTCAAAAAAGGTGTCAGTTTAGAAGCATCATACGCTCTACACAGCCTGTCGCTACGCACCATAGATGGCTCTAGCTGTAAAATCTTATACCTGCTAAGAAGAATGCGAATTACTCAGAAAGTTTAGTATGACATATAACCTGGTCTTTAGTTTTAGTGTATCTTTAGGTGTGCTGCCCCGTTGAACCATGGACTCATTATCAATTACACAGTCGATATTTTTAATATTTATGAATAAGGTACTTGTATCCGATAATAATCATAACTATCTCTCACTATGCCAGCTTCTTTGGGTAGACGGCAGCATGTCTGCGGCACGCTTTAGAGGTACCGAGTTCGAATTAGAGCCACTGTTAGTTATATGTATACGCATTGTCTATTACCTATAAAGTTTGTGAAGCATCACCCTTAGGCATTTAGAGCTAACAAAGAGATAGTAGCATGGATCCTTCTTCCCAAAATGTCCACATTGCTACTATAAAATTAGACGATATCGATGTGTTGATTGTTACACGATTGCCTTCTAAAGCACTGTTTGGAACAAATACCCGAAATAGCCCAAAATTAAAAATTATGTCACACCATGACATTATTCCGTGCATATAAGAAAACTAGTAATAGGACTGTCTGATTGTACTTAAGTTCAGTAAAGTCGAAGTGTGTGTTTTCTAATTTCGTTATTACTCCAACTAGTGAAACATAAGAAAGGTTTTACATGAGCTTCTCTACTGAAGTACACAATACTCTTAAAAACGTTTTCTTCTATCTGCCTAAGGTTAATAGCGAGAGATATTAGTAAATGTGTGTTTTAGGTATTTGTAGATACGTGCAATTAGAAATTCGGAATACAATAAAGTTTGAATGATCTTTCATATGTTAGTTGCTGCATGAAGGCCCTTAAATTAATGTTAATATTATAACCGAGAGATTAAAATGTTCAAATTAGAAAAAATTATAAGACTGTAAAGTTAAAAGAGGGATCTTGTATTACCTCTGAGATGATTTCTGCCACAAAACATAAATTTTCCCAGAATTTTGTGTTCTAAACGATAACTACCTTTGTTCTACAGTAAGGTCTTAATCGTTTAAGGTTTACCAGCTATTCGAAACACGTAGATAATGATATTCTAGAAAAAATAAGAAAAAGATTGTCTCTAGCTATGAAGAGGTCCTGCGCCGTGGCGTAGTAGGCTAAGTCAGCATACCTTGGTGCCTGGTCACGGAAAGCGGGCCGGTTTCGATCCCACCCATGGGGAGCGAATTGTAAGTTTCGGGTATAGGACTGGGGCCCACTCAGCATCGTGAGTAAAGTCAGGAGCTTACGGTAGGTAAGCGGCCCTGGTCACGAAGACAAACGTTCCGGCTGAGGGATGTCGAGATGCTAACCACATCTCCCCGTATCGGTTGGATGATCGCCCACCTCTGCCGTCTGTAGGTGGGCGTGAGGCCGGCAGTCAGGTTGGTAGGTCTTGGTCCTCTTAGAGCTGTCGCGCCAGTGTTTATTTTATTATTAATTATGAGAACACCTAATAATTCTGGTAGGTATTGCAATGAAAATCGCTAGAGCAATTTTTTGAAAAATTAATGGATTTAGAACCCGAGTATCAATCCGCGAAAGCTGTTGAACATTCTTATTAAGTTTGCTTTCATTCATGAGTTAAGCTGTTTGGACTTCATACAATTCTAAAAATGTCCAGTATGGGCTTTTTATGAAAAACTTAGTTCTGGCCTGTGTATTGCAAATGGGTTTTGGAGACTCTGTTCGGAAACAAATATTTGTTTGGCTTATTTGAGTGCCTTAACAATGAAACAATAAATAATGAAATATTCAACAATTAACATTCAATTTGATGTTCACAATTACTTCATAGCCGAGTGTTTCCGAATGATAAATACTCGGAAACCATCGGGGCCTTTCCTAGCATAACGTTAACATCGACAGGAACATACTTCACTCGCCTTAACTGTCTTTTACTGTCAATGATAGGCACTTACCTATAGTAAGTATTGTGTTTTTAACTACAATGTTTACTGAACAATTTCACCGAAAATGCCAATTTTGGGGCAGCCTGCACATCAAAGGAAAGACTTCTAACAAGTTAAGTGAGAGCAAGTGAACAGAATAACTAAAAAATAAACAAAAAAATTGCTTACATTGCAAACTTTGTTCTTAAGTATAGAATGTTGATATGAGACGAGGGTTCCTTCACACAATCTCTCCACACTAAATGAAATATTTTGCAACATTTCGTATAGTTTTAGTCAATTGTAGCTCATGTTTGAAAGTATTACATTCCTCCCAAAATATTTGACAACGATATTTCAATGGTAACACGTTTTTAGGTTCTCTAATACTACAAAAAGAATTTACAGAAACATCTACGAGTGTGTATGTGTATGTGAACGTTATACCTCTAAAACAGAAAAGGTCGCAAATAAGAAATGTGGTACACTTACGTACTGCAGCATCCACACCTTGGGCCATCAGATAAGCGGTAAATAATGGACAAATTCATACTACAGAAACAATTTTGATCTCGTTAGAAGACAGTTTTTGTCAAACTCATTTGTTTCCGGAGTGAGCGAACGAGCTGCTCCACTTGAATATCTGGAACTCTGTAATACATAATATGTTCATCAAACATTAAATGATTATTCTTCTTTTTAACATG
>JAUKNK010000157.1:505000-562500 GCA_030765055.1 Mantis religiosa
TTTTCAAGACCATAACTCTAAGTCGGACTGCGACATCTGATCCTACTTTTATCACAATACTCAGTACCGGAGTAACCTTCCAATAACACGTCTTCTCCCCGTCGTCCTCACTAGCAGAGTGACGCTCTTTTGCCTGTCGTATTTTCAGCTTCTATCCTAGCTTTTCTTTCCTATCACCGCCCATTTTCTATTCCTTTCCTATTTTACGCCTATCACGTGGTTTACTCTACATTTTATTGGCAGGGTTTATTTCTTTAATTTTCTCTTATTGGTCACCTCCGTATGTCGTTCCTCTGCATCAGTACTATTCTCCGCCCCTCTGGGTTGTATGACCTCTCAGCGTCATAACGGTATTCTATCATGCTTGGCTGAGTTTTCCTTATACCTCGCATATTTTACTGGCGTCTTGATGTCGGTTCTATTGTTCTGTGTTTCCTGCCTTGTATGTGCCCGAAGGCAACTCCTGTCCAATTTTTCCTTCATTTGTACTGTATTGCTATTTCGAATATTCTTTTTAACTATGTTTCTTATATCATTTATTCCCTTTTTATTCCCATTATGCTTATTTATGATCTCTACTATTGTATTAGTTTCTATTGATCTTTTCCCTCTTAGAATCTGAGGTTTCTCCTTCAAATGCCCTTCGGAGGAATATTGCTATTTTTCTCACGAGTTGGGAAAAATTTCAAATTCCTTCGAAAGTCCCAGTAAACCGCGACCTTCAAAGTTTAACTAACGTGCTAACGCTGACAATTGTTACCTAGTTTCTCCTCTTTCCCTTCGTCAACGCAAGTGCAAGCAAGGAGCTTTAGAGCGTTTGTTTGGTTGTTTTTTTTTACAATAAAATACATACATACATTTATACATTTATACCCTTATATACATTGTTACATATTTTCTTAGTTTTCAATGTGTCCAATATTTTACATTACGTTATCAATCTGATTTTGCATTTTTGGATTGTCTCTGATTTTCTCTATTTATTTACATTATTTATTTTATTGTTGTCTTTTGGGCTTTACATTGCCTCTTTAAGTATAGTGAACCTTTAATTTTTCATACACTGTCACTCGCGTCACTGCAATGTCGTGATTGCTTTTGTTTTCGGCACTTGTATTTATAATTCCTTGTATGTTCCGCTTACTTATTCTAAGTACAAATTTTTTTTTATTAGTATAACCAGGTGTAGCATTTGTTTATGTTATAGTCAAATTCCATCGCGTTTATTCTCTATGTCCGTTATTCTTATTTCTGTGAAACGTGTGTATTTCTTCTATTTGTAACAAAGTGGTGTTTACTAATTACCTGTGCCGTACATTAATGGGGTCAGTGACTCCGGTTCGCGTCAGGTAATGGTTTGAGTTTGTGTGATTTCCAGTTCTTTAAAGGGTCGTAATAGTGCTATGTTATATCTACCTATGTTTTACTTCGTTTTATAGTCTACCAGCTCAAAAGAACGATCACCGAACTTCGCAACGATCATAGCCGGCCCTTCCCAAAGGATATGCAGTTTTTGTGATGTTTTGTTAAGCATTGAAGATTTGTTGTGGGTTCTCACTAGCACCTTATCTCCTATGTTCGGCGTCCTTTTCTTTTTGTATCTTTTCTTCCTTTTATTTCTAGTTTCTGCTCGTTTCCTTAGGCGTTCGTAGGCTTCTTCTATTTGCTGGATTTCGTTCATTTCGTCTGTGTTAATTGCTCTTTTTAAGCCTGGTAAAATGCTTTCTGGCGTTTGGTTTAGGTGTAGCTTGACTGGCGCTATACCAGTGTTCGGGTTGATCGTATTGTTCATGATTTTTTTCTATTAGTGGTAGTTGGGTGACCCACGAGGTATGCCTTTTGCGGTATGTTAATATTCGCAGGTAGATGGAAAGATTCCTCATCGATCTCTCGCACGGGTTACTTTCCGGGTGGTATGCTGTGGAGTTATATATTTTGATACCTGATGTTCTTATCTTATTTACGAAATGTTTGCCTTTGTGTATGGACGCGTTATCCGCCAAAATGGCGTCCATTTTCCCATATTTCGGTATGAAATCGTCCAGAATTTTGCTTGCACAATTTGCGCTTGTTAGTCTCTTCATCGGGTATAATTTAGTGAATTTGGTAAATACGTCCATATGTTTACATGCAGAGCTGGTATTTCAGGGGAAAGTCTGAAGGTTGATTCTGTCTCTCCTTGTTTGACAGGTGTATTTTCTCTTACGTCCAGGGAGCCGTTTCTTATGGTGATGTGTGGATAACTGGTTTCATTTCGTCTACCTGGGTCTTCCTTGCTCTCGCAGGTGTCGTCAAAATTATCCTCGACTGTATCATCTTTGTTTACTTCCTGGATTCTAAGTTCCGCAATGTGAACACCTGATTTTACCTGCACATATTGCACAAAAAAGGTTTCTTCCTCTAATAGGGTTTCTGCTTCTGTTAAGTTAATGACCTGGTCAGTCAGCTGAGAGAACCCGATCGTTGCCTCTTCGTTATCTCGTCGTATAGTTAAATACCTATTTGCATAGTTGATGTTGGCTTTAAATGCCTCTAGGAAATCACTTCCTAAAATGATTTGGACTGCCAGATGTGGTATTATTAAGAAAATGAGTTCGACGTGCATTTGTCCTAAACGAAATGGAATCATTGTTTGTTTTTGAATGCGTTGTTTTTTCCTGCTGATGGCTGTCAAAATATATACATTCTTTGTGGGTAGTGTTTGTAGACGTGAACCTTTCATTTCTAAGTCGTTAAAGAATTTTAAACTGCATACAGAAGCAGTTGCTCCTGTATCCAAGGTTGCCTGATAAATTTCTTCGTTTATGGTGATTTCTATTTGTGGCGTTTCTACAATGTCCGGTTGT
This sequence comes from Mantis religiosa, assembly GCA_030765055.1. NCBI lineage: Eukaryota > Metazoa > Arthropoda > Insecta > Mantodea > Mantidae > Mantis > Mantis religiosa. Next base: position 507,847 of record JAUKNK010000157.1, read on the forward strand.
TTTATTTTTCCAGTCGTATTGTCACTTTCCGCTACTGTCTCGTCGGCCTGTATTTGTAATTTTGCTACAGCTTTGCTCCTGTTCCCATCTTGTTTCACATACCTCGGGGTCGGATTCGGGAACGTTATCCTACCCACATCTAGTTTTCCTGGTTGAGTGTGTTCGTTGCGCCGTTTAGAGATGTGTGTGTAGTTGGGACGAACGTCTGATTTGCAAACCATTTCTGTGGTGTCACTGCGCCATTGTTATTATATACTGTCGTTGGAGATGTATTGCCTTGGTTTTCTTGCCTCGACGTTTGCTGGTTTTCCCTACTGTTCATGTGTTCTGTCCGGTTGTCTGTCACGGCGGGTCGGTTTTCCTGGTAATGTCCATTATTGGTCCAATTACGGTCTGGTGGATTTTCTCGTGGTATGTCGTTCGTATAGGGTCTCCTAAAAGCATTGTATCTTCTCTCTCTTGTTGTGTTCCTGTCATAGCCGTTTCTCCTTTGCTGTGGTCTTTGTGTACGTACCCAATGTACGTTGTGTAGTTGTGGTTCCTGAAAATGGTGGGGATTTTCTCGGGTTTGTCTTTGGTAGCGTGTATTGTAGTTTCTGTGTTCAAATGCAGGTACATGGTCCCTGTATCGTTCTCTATTCTGGGCGTTGTCATTTCTCCGGGCATTTCCTGTGTTGTATGCCCTGGTCCCACTAAGATTCGGTTCATTGTATACCGGTCTGCCCTCTCGTGGTCCTGTGTTTGAGTCCGTCATCTGTGGTTGCAGTGCCGTCAGAAGTTCGATCGTCTCGTTTATAGTGTTCGGTCTTGCTACTATTAAATGGTTCTTTATATGTTCTGGGAAATGTTTTATCACGAGATTAATGAATTCATGATCCTCTATCGGCGGGTCAAGCATCTTACTCTGTTGTGCTAGGTCTAGAAAATAGTCAACCATCTGTGTTCCCCTGTGCAGATATTTCCCTGTATTTATTTTGGTCCGCACAGCATATTGTGTGGCACCATTCCAATATTTGGTGAGAAAGTTTTGTCGAAACTCTGCATACCTGGTATGGTCACCAACTGCTAATCGAAACCACGTGAGTGATCGTCCCTGTAAGCCTTTCTTAATAATAAGCATTTTGTATTCCTCTGGGATGTTTTTAAGAGTGAAATATGCTTCTACGTCCATTATATAACGCTTCGCGTTGTCCCTTTCATCATTGAATGTTGGCACGGTAATTTCATTTAATAGGTTAAAATGGTAGGGGTATCCTGTATTTGCGCAATTATTGAAAATGCTACCCTGATTCACACTATTACATGTATCTGTGGGGGCTGATGAAGGCGTGTTCTGGCACGAGTTCAACATCCCCTGCCTAACCGGTACGTTCGGAATGTCAGTACTCTGAGGCTGGTCATTTGTTATTCTGAGGTCGTTAATGGCCTCTTTGAGCACTGTCATTTCTCGCGTATGGTTTGCAATGGTTACTTGCGTTGACCGGTGAGCTGCGGCCGCCTGTGTCAGAGTTTCTTTAATTACTATGAGTTCAGACTGTGTCTGCTCGTGCCATTCCTTTTGTCTATTTTCTATACTGGCGCAGGTATTTCGCAGCTCATCGCTCAACTGGGCATGCACATTATTGCTGGTACTAGACATGTTATTTATTCTTTCTTTGATATTTACAATGTCCTGCTGCGCATCATGCATTTCTGTACGCATGTGTAGGAATTCTGCCTGAGTTGTGGCCTGTCCTAACCTAATGTTCTCTAGGTGCCTATTTTGTTCTATTAGTTTACTTTCTAACTGGTTTCGTAAAGTTTGTGTTTGTTCTGCTATTTTCTTTTCTATGGTCTGATTTTGCTCTAATATTTTCGTTTCTAGTCTTTGGGTTTTCTCTCCTAGTTCTCCTAATCTGGTCTCTAAATTCTGACTTTGTTCTTCTAATCTATTTTCTAGGGTCTGGTTCTGCTCTACAATTTTAGTTTCTAGTCTTTGGGTTTGTTCACCTAGTTCTCCTAATCTTGTTTCTATATTGTTCTGAAATTGTTGGAGCATCTGTTGCATTGTAGTTGTGAGGCTTACTACTGTTGCAGTACTAATGTCTTGTGCTGGGCTGTTCATGTTTTGCTCCTGTGATTGTTCCGCCATTGTTACTTTTGTCGTTCTAGCACTTCTCAGTAGCATATACTTATTTACAGTCTACGGATGCACTACTTGGCTGGCCCTATGTCTCTTCTCCTTGCAGAAAGATGTTTAAGGTGTACTTACTCGTGCTGATGTGTTGTTTTTACCTCCTTTGGCTCTGATGGTTGTGACGTCCCTGTTGTCATGATGGATGCCCTCGTCCCTGGCGTTCTTCTCCGTTGTCGTGATGTTGAAGTTCTAGTTCTTGCTTCCTGTTGTCGCTCTCCTGGTCGTCGGCGTGCGTCTCCGGTGTCGTGATGCTAAAGTTGTATGTTCCTCGTTGTCGTAGTGCCGAACTTCAGAGTTGGTTTAGGACACGTTGGGTGCCAGTTTGGTGTGGGTTCTTTTTCTGTTCGTTGTCCTAATGGGTGCTTGCTTAGGGCTGGAGTGTGAAAGGTTTGACGGTGAGGTGGAAAGGTGGGTGTTTTGTCTAATCGTCGGTGAGCTGGGATCTCTTTCTCAGGGTTCAGTTATGAAAAGTCGTGTTGACCGTCTCTCAATTCCTTTATTTTTCTTTAGCCTAGCGCTCTTAGTTCTCTTGTTAACACTTGCGTTGTCTTCCTAATTTTCCTTTCCCCTTTACGATGTTTTTACGTTGCTTCGCGAACTCCCTTGTTATTCCCTATATTTGCACTATCTTCAAGACCATAACTCTAAGTCGGACTGCGACATCTGATCCTACTTTTATCACAATACTCAGTACCGGAGTAACCTTCCAATAACACGTCTTCTCCCCGTCGTCCTCACTAGCAGAGTGACGCTCTTTTGCCTGTCGTATTTTCAGCTTCTATCCTAGCTTTTCTTTCCTATCACCGCCCATTTTCTATTCCTTTCCTATTTTACGCCTATCACGTGGTTTACTCTACATTTTATTGGCAGGGTTTATTTCTTTAATTTTCTCTTATTGGTCACCTCCGTATGTCGTTCCTCTGCATCAGTACTATTCTCCGCCCCTCTGGGTTGTATGACCTCTCAGCGTCATAACGGTATTCTATCATGCTTGGCTGAGTTTTCCTTATACCTCGCATATTTTACTGGCGTCTTGATGTCGGTTCTATTGTTCTGTGTTTCCTGCCTTGTATGTGCCCGAAGGCAACTCCTGTCCAATTTTTCCTTCATTTGTACTGTATTGCTATTTCGAATATTCTTTTTAACTATGTTTCTTATATCATTTATTCCCTTTTTATTCCCATTATGCTTATTTATGATCTCTACTATTGTATTAGTTTCTATTGATCTTTTCCCTCTTAGAATCTGAGGTTTCTGCTTCAATTCCTAATTCGAAAAATCCCTCCCTATCCTGCATTCGTCAAAATGCCAACCCGTAGTTAAATCCAAAACCTCGGTGGGCACACAGCAAAAATGTTATAGCTGTAAACAGCCCTCCAGTACCTTATGTGTGTGTGACTTTTGAAAATGTCTGTCAATTATAACTTGCTACAAGTTCCAACAAAATTTACCGAAACGCAATGATTAAATTTCCCACAACCTGGGAGACTTTGTAGTTTTATTTGGAACAGCATATGAAAATTGCAGTGAAAGTCATTGATATATATTAACTGTAGTAGTCTTCCTTTCTCAGACATAATTGTTTGTTCGTTCGATATTCTCTAGTATATTCTGTGACTACTGCTTATTGCCACGTAACTAAAAGCCAATCAAATTTAAAGGGTATCTAATCAGTAAAACTAGAATCTGCTATGAAACTTTGTAAATAATCAATAACATTCTTCCCCGCAATAGTATATTACAGGTGGTGCTATCTCTGTATTGTTGGGCGAAGTAGGTTTTTAACATTCTTTAAATATATTCCAATCAAATTCTCGCTCTCAGCGGATTCAAATTAAGCAAAACTATCTCCTGTGCTATCACCAGCTACTGCAATTTTTTGATAAGTGATAATTTATCTTTCTCTCGTTATGGAGTATGTATGTATTATACAGTAACATATACAGATAATCTTACTTCACTTACGTCTACATCACAATGAAGCACTCCGCTGTTTCTCAGATGGCTATTACTTATTATTGGTCTGAATTTGAAATTGTTATACTTTTTGTATATTCTCTCATGAACATAGCAGTTAAAAAGGTATTCCATTCCACCCAGAAATTATATACCAGGCTTCAATTGGTAATCTAAGTTTTAAGTCACTTTGATGTTATAAAGTACATTTAGTGAAGAAGGTAATTACACGTTTGTGAGTCCTTGAACAGCTAAACTCAAAGGTAAAAGTTGTAATTGTCAGATTGGTGCTGCAGCATCCAACTGGGGACACGAAGACAAAGTGTAAAATGTTGCTACACGTTATAAAGTACAACTTGAGTCTGTTTAATACCTCTTTTGTTTTCGAAAATTCCAGATCAAGAACTTGTTATTAGTTTGAATTTGCCAATACTTATGTTAGCTTAACTACCACTGAATAGAAATGTCTTCAATTTGACTATTCCTTCAGTCTCTTGTATTTATTTCGTATATACAACGAAATGTGTAATTAAGCTACTTGTGTAAACGGGTTAGTGTGTTTAGAAGACTGACTTGAGAAAGTAATTAGAATATTTCAACTTAATGTCGTAAGTATGTGGTTTTAGATAAAAGATGATCTCTTAGTTATATTTATTTATTGATTGTCCGCCAGGATACATGGTTTATAACGGCCTCGTCTTTCTGCTCATACATGGTACTACCTATAATATCGATTAGCGTATAAACAATCTTTGTTTTTATATATAAAGTTTTATGACAAATTGTAAATGTGTTCATTAATTATGGCTTAGATTTTATTGCTCCTTTGTTATGAAGATAAACAGTACCCGTAATATGTCACTATAATACTGAACGAATAAGTAATTCATTGTTCGTGCGAAGATAAGTCGTTTAAAGACATTGACTATAGTTTTCTACAGTTTCCTCGTCGTTCTATTTCAGTAAGACATTTATACTTCTTTTGGAACCTTGTATAAGGGTGTCCGCCTTGGTAGCGTAGATAGTAGCATGTCTGCCTCACGTTTAAGAGGTCCCGTGTTCGAATCTTTGAGTTTAGCTGTTCATGTACTCACAAACGCGCCATTGCCTTCTTCACTAAATGGATTTTAGGACATCAAAGCGAATTAAATCTTATATGACCAATTAAAGCTTGGTATCTAATTTCTGGGTGGAATACAATACCTTTTGTACCCGCTATGTACATGGCACTGAATTTTCCAGTCTGGCTCTACTCACCCAAACCTTAGCCTAAACACAGTTAGTGTGGAATAAACGATAATTTCCACTCTAGCCATTGTTTATTTTGAATCAGTGCAAGCATCTAATGGATATAAAACCACATTCCGTTAAAATAAAGGCTTGTAAACAATTGCCAATCTTGTTCCGCCGTATAACATTTTACATTTAGAGCCATATCTGGACAGTAACACGTGTTTGTTTGGCAGCTTTAGAGATTCTAACCAAAATTTCTCTGCTAACGAGAAATCAGTATTACTAACAGAATCCTCTTGCGTACAAAATGTATTTTAATATTAACTTAATGCTGTGTATACACATCTCTTCCTTAACCCACTCTTTCCCAAAGACATGTTTTTTATGTACTTCATATTTAAGATAAAATGCATTGAGCTTGTTTGACTACATTTTCAATGTTGGTGTACCTACAGTTAAATGTTTAAACAGCGGATGACCCATTCGCCCTCTCAACCTACATGCTATTTCTATTAAATTAAGAGAAACATAGATAACGACCTTTGCGTTTTTAAGATATAAAGGTACTGGAAAAGACTCTGTGCGCGTGCGCCGGGGATCGAACCTGCATCCTCCGAAAGAGCAATCATTTCGATGGGTAAATACATCCCGGAGTTTCTTGTCGATGTTCATTTGTTGGATTCTTAAGTGGGTATTTAAAGTGAGTGCTTTGATAAGTCGATTTGTGTCTACACATTTTTCTCTAATAATCAGTTAGTGTATATTAGATGTCATCTTCCCCTAGACATAAACTGACGTTTCCTTAAAGTGTCGTTTTATTTATTCGCATGATCTCACTTTTATTTCATGTAAAAGCTCGGTATCGAAATCTTAAAGAAATTATTGTTGGAGTACTTATTATATGTAACCAGTAGAGAAAGTCTAATTATGATACGCTAACTCATTTAGCTGGAAATAACACAAATACAGAAGGCGTGGTTCGCTTGGACATACACAGTGTTCCTATAAGTTTTAACATTGAGCAAATATTGAAATTGTATATCCATTTGTGATCCTGAGAACCTTCATAGTCATTAGATTTTACTTTCAAAATGTCTACATTTCTATAAATTAATGGAAGGTGATTAACATTGAAACGTATTTCAATAAGATAAATAAATAAATATTTATAAATAATATTAGTATATGAAATACATATATATTTATATATTTAATATTTATTTGCGAGCGAGTGAGCAAGCCAGCAAGCGAGCGAGCAAGCAAGCGAGCGAGCAAGCAAGCGAGCGAGCAAGCAAGCAAGCGAGCAAGCAAGCGAGCAAGCAAGCAAGCGAGCAAGCAAGCGAGCAAGCGAGCGAGCAAGCGAGCAAGCGAGATTAATGAAATGTAAATTAGGTAATGGTGCAACCATGGCAACTTGATATGAGAAGAAGTTGTTAAAATTTTAGAGACATTTCTGGACTAGGTAATGTTTATTATTGCAACTTACCTGATAATGTGAATAATAAGCAAAATCCTGGTAATATAGATAGCGATTGTAGTGATTTTGTTAATCCGGATAATGATGTTAATTTCCACGGAAGCTTGGTATGCAGAGAATGGAGAACATGCCAATATTTCTGGCTCCACTTTGCGTCAGATCATTGAAGTATAAGGATGTGTTTTCTGTAGTGCCGATCTGCAAGTTCGCAGAATCTTAATCTGCAAGGATTCAGTATTGAGTATTTTATAAAAGGATATAATCTACAGATCTTAGCATTGTGATAGGGTGTAGTAATGGTTTTAGTAGAATAAATTGCAATATTTTGAAGAAGAGAAAAATGTGTTATTGTTTTCTACAATCTATTCTCGCTTTGATACCATGACCAGAGAGAAACAAGACCTATTGTTCTAGAGCGCCGAGGCATACTTTCTCAAGATCGACACAGAAGCTGAGAATAATTACTCATCATTCCATTCCTTAGCGCCTTTTGGATCAAATTATTCAGCTTCAAAAAGATTGCCACAACGTTGACCTTTAGTACATCGTAGTCATCTAACATCACTGTGAATTTTGAAACTTAATGTTTCAACTGTTAATTCAATGTGCTTGGCGAAAGTGAACGCAGTGCTCTATAGGAGACGCGAAGGTATTGGAAAGAATTCACGTACTCCAGATTTTGGTTTCTGCGCCACACTCTACTATATTTTGAGAGAACGTTTCTGCTGATATTGTATGCAAGAATAGCACATCCTTAAATAAATCTCTATATGTTATTAGTATTTTCAACGTAACTTGAACCCACATTCACTCAATTGGTTTGCACTGGCATTGGTAATGATCAAGGTGTATTTCGTGTCTCATCTCAATTGCAAGTTGATCTAGCTGATACATCTTTCCCTTGATTTTAAACGGAAGAGCAACTGAATAATACTGATCGAACTCTCTAGAGTAACTAGAGATTGCGAACTATCCATATACAAACATATAACGTGACGAATCACGTTCTGCCGATGCAGCATTCTAGAGGACAGAATGGAGTGCACTGTTCTCCCTCCCTCCTTCTCTGTCTCTCTCTTTTCTTAGCTTATTCAAAGCAATTTTTTAATCATGTCATATCGAGCGTTTACTTTTCAGTTCTAAGTCATTATAAATATACGTACACTGATATACACATACCAACCAATAATGATATTCATTAGAGTGCGTACCTCATGATGCATTGTTATAATATATTACTTTATTTGTATTAGGAAAACTATTTGAGTTAAAAATATAAATACGGGTTTACATAGTTTTCTTTTTTTAGAAGAATTAGTTCCTATCTTCCTTGTGTACCACTTTTTGCAGAATCTGAATTTTTGTGCCAACGCAAATAGCAGTTATTAGAGATGGATTCACTTGGCCCTCATCACTCCCTACTTACAGGTACTGCAATATTACAACACAGAACTCCGATTGGCTGCTGGCCTAGTAGCATTCAAGGACAAGCATCATTCCATTTGAAGGACACAATAGGTGATAGTACAATTTCATGAGCAAGGTAGAGAAATCTTATATTATAAGAATATATTTGTTTACTGTGGAAACTGAATCTTTTCCTACATGTTAAAGTAATTTAGTGGACTACTTTTAAGCCAAAGAACAGTTATATATTTGGAAATTAAGATCTAAACATTATAAAGAAAAGAGAAGCTGGCGTGTTTAATATTTTGCTCATAAAAAGCTGTGTTCAAGTTTAGGTCTATTAAAACCAGTTGCTAGGTTCCCTGCATTTTAAGATAAGCTTTCCTGGACATCATAAATACTTATGTAATCTCTAAATAATGTTTTAATTCCCTTTTTAATCTACGTGCTGTACTTAAACTCGATTGATGTAAATATTGTGATACGTCTATTGTCATAGTAATTATCTGTAAAGCATTCACAACTTTCTCCCACTTAAAACAGGAAGATAAAAATTAGCATATCACTTTTATTTAAATTATTTGGTAGTGTGTTGTAATGGATAATCTGTATAAATACCCAGAGGCTAATCACAAATAAATTGCTATAAAAATAATGTAGAAGCAGCATTTAGGAAGAATGATTTTGTTAAATGTGAAACAAGTGAAGTTAGTGTGTAAACTTTATAGTTGAGGCCTTAAACCTAACTTAATGTTGATTTTATAGGAATAAATGCTTTCTGTTTCTGCTGAAGCAATGAACATTATTTTCCATTTCAAAGGTTATTTTATTATATGGTGTTCTATATAAAGTTAAATTTTGATATTCTTTTATCATGGTAGGAGTCATTCTTGTTATAAACTGAAATACATATTTGTAGGTGGTTTTTTTGACACTACGTCACTTATATGTTTATATTATCGAGGGACCAGTTTCGGGAGCCGTCTGCGTACAAGTTGTGGTACACTTATACGATGTTGGACTCGTTCACGCTTCTCGGGGCCACCTTGATGGATCTGTTGTAAGACTACAGCAGAATTGCTTGCTGTAACAGCTATCCGAACATTAATGGTAAGGAAACGATTTCAAAAGTGTATATTGTCAAACCACCGATCAAGAATGCATTTAGTTTCTTAGATTAAAAATAACTATTAAATAATACTTTTGGGTCGTTATAAAAGAAAAGAAAGAAGGAAAGAAACAAAGCGAAAAAGAATCAGAAAAGAAAATCCAGGTAACAAAATTTTCCTAAGAGTAATAAAAAAAGGACAACTAAAGCTTCAAGGTCAGAAAATATTATGATAAAATGCGCAATAAAATTAATAGCAGAGCTTCCTGCTTAAAATTTGAGCACTGGGCAGATTATACATGGAGCGACGTGAGTATTTGCCAAGCATTTTACTTGAAATAAATTACAACAATACACAACACATCCTCGTAATCCATCCTGAGCCATTGAACCTCACGCCGACAGCTCAGGACAGAGTGGTGTTAAAGTGCTAAATTTTATAAACTCCAACAAAATCTTTTGATTTAAAAAATCCTATACTATATACTATAAACATAACTATATACTATAAACATAAACCCATAAGATACTCACACACAGCAGCAGTGGTGTCGTTCAAGGTGCACCCTACTCTGAAGAGCAGGGGCCTTCGACGTTTAGCCATTCCGGGACATTGTCCCTTACTGGCATTAAACAAGGTAATTGAAAGATGGTGGTTAGGCGGTGAGTTTTAATTCTAGAAGGATAATGTAAAGTCAGGTAGAGACGATGTGAAAGAATAATTTGAAATTTAGAGTTTCAATGATGGGATGATGTTAGGTGTCTAGAACAGATCTGGGATGAGGGTATGTGTTTCCTGGGTCAATATCATACTCCCCGAGGCCACGGATTAGATGATTGAAACTGTCTGGAAGGGTGGCATAGAATTTGCGTGAAAGGTCAAGGATGTAGTCAGTCAATGTAGGAAAGGATAGGTCAGAGTGTATGTTTGCATTTGGTATGTACCAATCAGCACCTATTGTTGTGCGAAGATATTTTTTCTGGAGTACCTGAAGTTTGTTAAGGTGAGTTTTGGCAGCAACTCCCCATATTTGGCAAGCATATTTCAAGGCGGGTCTTAGTACCTGCTTATAAATGAGTAACTTGTTTCTGAGTGCTAGGGGAGACTTCCTGTTGTAGAGAGGATAGAGCATGGACATTGTTCTGGAGACTTTATTTGCCAAAGATGTAATATGGGCTTTCCAAGTAAGACGCATGTCTAATTCTACCCCTAGATATTGGGCTTCTGATTTCCAGTGTACAGCAGCTCCTGCCAGACGCAACTCAGGAACATCTTGCAGCTGGCGACGACTGAATGTAACAGCCTGCGATTTGTTTGCATTAATCCGTAGCCTCCAGGTGAGGAACCACGCGGTCAGCATATCAGCATATCTTTGTGTTCGCTGTACTGCTGTCAGATGTCTTGTGGATGCCGTGGAGATGGCTGTGTCATTCGCAAATAAATATAAATTGCAGCCACTTTTGGTGGGTATGGTATTGATGTAGGTTAGGAAGAGTAGGGGGCCAAGGACACTGCTCTGTGGAACTCCTGCATGAATGGAGTATGGCTGGGATACAGTATCATCTCTAGCAACAACGAAGGTGCGATTTGCTAGATATTTATGAAGTAGATGGATGAGGTAAGGGGGGAAGGCATATTGGATTAATCGAAAGAGAAGACCTTCATGCCAGACAGAATCAAATGCCTTAGAGATGTCGAGAAATAAGGCTACAACATAGTGTCTGTTGTTGAAGCCACGGATGGTGTCATCGACGAAGCGAAGGAGTTGGTGTGAGGTGGAATGTTGTCGCCGAAAACCAAATTGTTCGGGTCTGAGGATATTTAAATCATCCATGATGTGCTGTAGGCGACGCTGAAGCACCTTTTCGAATAGTTTACTAATGGCAGGAAGAAGACTGATTGGGCGGTGATTTGTGATATTTTTGGAATCTTTGCCTGGTTTAGGGAGGGTGATTATGCGAGCATGCTGCAATCCATGTAGTTGGTCGGAGAAGATGTTGACTCCGAGGCAAGTGGCATTTGTGCAGACTTCTGCTGTGATGATTGCGGGCCGGAAGCCAGAGCTACTGCATAGGACTTGTGTTGCAGTCGCTGTACTGGAGGTAGCTCTGGATAGCGGGTACCTTTGAATGCTTCCTTCGCTAGTCCCAATGAATTTGTAACTTTGGGATGTGCGTCACTCCTAGTACGCTGTCCATTCTTGTTGAGGACCATTTCGATCCTGGCTTCCTGCCATACGGGACACTTGGCGTAACGGCAGGAATGATCCCCACCGCAATTATAACAGACTGGTTTAGCTCCGGGTATACCTAGAACTTTGCAGTCTGAGCGTCTGTGTCCAGGTTCCCCACAGAATGTGCACACAGGTACCAGACGACAACCTGCTGCACTGTGCTGGAATTGCTGGCAGTTTGTGCACTGAAGAGGGCGAGCGGGTGGTCGGTAAGCTTCGACCCTTATTTTGGCATCAAACATGCGCGTCTCTTTGTAAATATCTGAGGTGCGAGGTTCTTTCCTCAGCGCTATCCTAAAGTGTGGTAGTCTTTGTTGCCCGGGAGTGCGGTTGGATCGCATCAACGCTCAAGGAGCAACAACATCACAGAAAACAACTCCCATATACTTGCGCGATCCGGGGCGAGCCCGTGAAATCATCCGAGTGCTGCACAATGGGCACCCTGAAACAAGATTTACCATTAAAAACATGGGTGGCACCATAGCAATCCTGCCAGACACGCCCACTGATCACCGCCAAATACGTAAAGTACTCAATGAAGGTGATGTGCAATATCTAACCACCCTTCTGCCAGATGAGAAGCTACTTAACGTCACTTTGAAAGACTTACCAATGTACGTCACAGAAGAAACTATTCGAAAAGGTGCTTCAGCGTCGCCTACAGCACATCATGGATGATTTAAATATCCTCAGACCCGAACAATTTGGTTTTCGGCGACAACATTCCACCTCACACCAACTCCTTCGCTTCGTCGATGACACCATCCGTGGCTTCAACAACAGACACTATGTTGTAGCCTTATTTCTCGACATCTCTAAGGCATTTGATTCTGTCTGGCATGAAGGTCTTCTCTTTCGATTAATCCAATATGCCTTCCCCCCTTACCTCATCCATCTACTTCATAAATATCTAGCAAATCGCACCTTCGTTGTTGCTAGAGATGATACTGTATCCCAGCCATACTCCATTCATGCAGGAGTTCCACAGAGCAGTGTCCTTGGCCCGCTACTCTTCCTAACCTACATCAATACCATACCCGCAATAAGTGGCTGCAATTTATATTTATTTGCGAATGACACAGCCATCTCCACGGCATCCACAAGACATCTGACAGCAGTACAGCGAACACAAAGATATGCTGATATGCTGACCGCGTGGTTCCTCACTTGGAGGCTACGGATTAATGCAAACAAATCGCAGGCTGTTACATTCAGTCGTCGCCAGCTGCAAGATGTTCCTGAGTTGCGTCTGGCAGGAGCTGCTGTACACTGGAAATCAGAAGCCCAATATCTAGGGGTAGAATTAGACATGCGTCTTACTTGGAAAGCCCATATTACATCTTTGGCAAATAAAGTCTCCAGAACAATGTCCATGCTCTATCCTCTCTACAACAGGAAGTCTCCCCTAGCACTCAGAAACAAGTTACTCATTTATAAGCAGGTACTAAGACCCGCCTTGACATATGCTTGCCAAATATGGGGAGTGTCTGCCAAAACTCACCTTAACAAACTTCAGGTACTCCAGAACAGATATCTTCGCACAACAATAGGTGCTGATTGGTACATACCAAATGCAAACATACACTCTGACCTATCCTTTCCTACATTGACTGACTACATCCTTGACCTTTCACGCAAATTCTATGCCACCCTTCCAGACAGTTTCAATCATCTAATCCGTGGCCGCGGGGAGTATGATATTGACCCAGGAAACACATACCCTCATCCCAGATCTGTTCTAGACACCTAACATCATCCCATCATTGAAACTCTAAATTTCAAATTATTCTTTCACATCGTCTCTACCTGACTTTACATTATCCTTCTAGAATTAAAACTCACCGCCTAACCACCATCTTTCAATTACCTTGTTTAATGCCAGTAAGGGACAATGTCCCGGAATGGCTAAACGTCGAAGGCCCCTGCTCTTCAGAGTAGGGTGCACCTTGAACGACACCACTGCTGCTGTGTGTGAGTATCTTATGGGTTTATGTTTATAGTATATAGTTATGTTTATAGTATATAGTATAGGATTTTTTAAATCAAAAGATTTTGTTGGAGTTTATAAAATTTAGCACTTTAACACCACTCTGTCCTGAGCTGTCGGCGTGAGGTTCAATGGCTCAGGATGGATTACGAGGATGTGTTGTGTATTGTTGTAATTTATTTCAAGTAAAATGCTTGGCAAATACTCACGTCGCTCCATGTATAATCTGCCCAGTGCTCAAATTTTAAGCAGGAAGCTCTGCTATTAATTTTATTGCGCATTTTATCATAATATTTTCTGACCTTGAAGCTTTAGTTGTCCTTTTTTTATTACTCTTAGGAAAATTTTGTTACCTGGATTTTCTTTTCTGATTCTTTTTCGCTTTGTTTCTTTCCTTCTTTCTTTTCTTTTATAACGACCCAAAAGTATTATTTAATAGTTATTTTTAATCTAAGAAACTAAATGCATTCTTGATCGGTGGTTTGACAATATACACTTTTGAAATCGTTTCCTTACCATTAATGTTCGGATAGCTGTTACAGCAAGCAATTCTGCTGTAGTCTTACAACAGATCCATCAAGGTGGCCCCGAGAAGCGTGAACGAGTCCAACATCGTATAAGTGTACCACAACTTGTACGCAGACGGCTCCCGAAACTGGTCCCTCGATAATATAAACATATAAGTGACGTAGTGTCAAAAAAACCACCTACAAATATGTATTTCAGTTTATAACAAGAATGACTCCTACCATGATAAAAGAATATCAAAATTTAACTTTATATAGAACACCATATAATAAAATAACCTTTGAAATGGAAAATAATGTTCATTGCTTCAGCAGAAACAGAAAGCATTTATTCCTATAAAATCAACATTAAGTTAGGTTTAAGGCCTCAACTATAAAGTTTACACACTAACTTCACTTGTTTCACATTTAACAAAATCATTCTTCCTAAATGCTGCTTCTACATTATTTTTATAGCAATTTATTTGTGATTAGCCTCTGGGTATTTATACAGATTATCCATTACAACACACTACCAAATAATTTAAATAAAAGTGATATGCTAATTTTTATCTTCCTGTTTTAAGTGGGAGAAAGTTGTGAATGCTTTACAGATAATTACTATGACAATAGACGTATCACAATATTTACATCAATCGAGTTTAAGTACAGCACGTAGATTAAAAAGGGAATTAAAACATTATTTAGAGATTACATAAGTATTTATGATGTCCAGGAAAGCTTATCTTAAAATGCAGGGAACCTAGCAACTGGTTTTAATAGACCTAAACTTGAACACAGCTTTTTATGAGCAAAATATTAAACACGCCAGCTTCTCTTTTCTTTATAATGTTTAGATCTTAATTTCCAAATATATAACTGTTCTTTGGCTTAAAAGTAGTCCACTAAATTACTTTAACATGTAGGAAAAGATTCAGTTTCCACAGTAAACAAATATATTCTTATAATATAAGATTTCTCTACCTTGCTCATGAAATTGTACTATCACCTATTGTGTCCTTCAAATGGAATGATGCTTGTCCTTGAATGCTACTAGGCCAGCAGCCAATCGGAGTTCTGTGTTGTAATATTGCAGTACCTGTAAGTAGGGAGTGATGAGGGCCAAGTGAATCCATCTCTAATAACTGCTATTTGCGTTGGCACAAAAATTCAGATTCTGCAAAAAGTGGTACACAAGGAAGATAGGAACTAATTCTTCTAAAAAAAGAAAACTATGTAAACCCGTATTTATATTTTTAACTCAAATAGTTTTCCTAATACAAATAAAGTAATATATTATAACAATGCATCATGAGGTACGCACTCTAATGAATATCATTATTGGTTGGTATGTGTATATCAGTGTACGTATATTTATAATGACTTAGAACTGAAAAGTAAACGCTCGATATGACATGATTAAAAAATTGCTTTGAATAAGCTAAGAAAAGAGAGAGACAGAGAAGGAGGGAGGGAGAACAGTGCACTCCATTCTGTCCTCTAGAATGCTGCATCGGCAGAACGTGATTCGTCACGTTATATGTTTGTATATGGATAGTTCGCAATCTCTAGTTACTCTAGAGAGTTCGATCAGTATTATTCAGTTGTTCTTCCGTATAAAATCCAGGGAAAGATGTATCAGCTAGATCAACTTGCAATTGAGATGAGACACGAAATACACCTTGATCGTTACCAATGCCAGTGCAAACCAATTGAGTGAATGTGGGTTCAAGTTACGTTGAAAATACTAATAACATATAGAGATTTATTTAAGAATGTGCCATTCTTGCATACAATATCAGCAGAAACGTTCTCTCAAAATATAGTAGAGTGTGGCGTAGAAACCAAAATCTGGAATACGTGAATTCTTTCCAATACCTTCGCGTCATCCTATAGAGCACTGCGTTCACTTTCGCCAAGCACATTGAATTAACAGTTGAAACATTAAGTTTCAAAATTCGCAGTGATGTTAGATGACTACGATGTACTAAAGGTCCACGTTGTGGCAATCTTTTTGAAGCTGAATAATTTGATCCAAAAGGCGCTAAGGAATGGAATGATGAGTAATTATTCTCAGCTTCTGTGTCGATCTTGAGAAAGTATGCCTCGGCGCTCTAGAACAATAGGTCTTGTTTCTCTCTGGTCATGGTATCAAAGCGAGAATAGATTGTAGAAAACAATAACACATTTTTCTCTTCTTCAAAATATTGCAATTTATTCTACTAAAACCATTACTACACCCTATCACAATGCTAAGATCTGTAGATTATATCCTTTTATAAAATACTCAATACTGAATCCTTGCAGATTAAGATTCTGCGAACTTGCAGATCGGCACTACAGAAAACACATCCTTATACTTCAATGATCTGACGCAAAGTGGAGCCAGAAATATTGGCATGTTCTCCATTCTCTGCATACCAAGCTTCCGTGGAAATTAACATCATTATCCGGATTAACAAAATCACTACAATCGCTATCTATATTACCAGGATTTTGCTTATTATTCACATTATCAGGTAAGTTGCAATAATAAACATTACCTAGTCCAGAAATGTCTCTAACATTTTAACAACTTCTTCTCATATCAAGATGCCATGGTTGCACCATTACCTAATTTACATTTCATTAATTTCGCTAGCTCCCTTGCTCGCTCGCTTGCTCGCTTGCTTGCTCGCTTGCTTGCTCGCTTGCTTGCTCGCTTGCTTGCTCGCTTGCTTGCTTGCTCGCTCGCTTGCTTGCTCGCTCGCTTGCTTGCTTGCTCGCTTGCTTGCTTGCTCGCTCGCTTGCTTGCTCGCTCGCTCGCAAATAAATATTAAATATATAAATATATATGTATTTCATATACTAATATTATTTATAAATATTTATTTATCTTATTGAAATACGTTTCAATGTTAATCACCTTCCATTAATTTATAGAAATGTAGACATTTTGAAAGTAAAATCTAATGACTATGAAGGTTCTCAGGATCACAAATGGATATACAATTTCAATATTTGCTCAATGTTAAAACTTATAGGAACACTGTGTATGTCCAAGCGAACCACGCCTTCTGTATTTGTGTTATTTCCAGCTAAATGAGTTAGCGTATCATAATTAGACTTTCTCTACTGGTTACATAAAATAAGTACTCCAACAATAATTTCTTTAAGATTTCGATACCGAGCTTTTACATGAAATAAAAGTGAGATCATGCAAATAAATAAAACGACACTTTAAGGAAACGTCAGTTTATGTCTAGGGGAAGATGACATCTAATATACACTAACTGATTATTAGAGAAAAATGTGTAGACACAAATCGTCTTATCAAAGCACTCACTTTAAATACCCACTTAAGAATCCAACAAATGAACATCGACAAGAAACTCCGGGATGTATTTACCCATCGAAATGATTGCTCTTTCGGAGGATGCAGGTTCGATCCCCGGCGCACGTGCACACAGTCTTTTCCAGTACCTTTATATCTTAAAAACGCAAGGTCAATATCTATGTTTCTCTTAATTTAATAGAAATAGCATGTAGGTTGAGAGGGCGAATGGGTCATCCGCTGTTTAAACATTTAACTGTAGGTACACCAACATTGAAAATGTAGTCAAACAAGCTCAATGCATTTTATCTTAAATATGAAGTACATAAAAAACATGTCTTTGGGAAAGAGTGGGTTAAGGAAGAGATGTGTATACACAGCATTAAGTTAATATTAAAATACATTTTGTACGCAAGAGGATTCTCTTAGTAATACTGATTTCTCGTTAGAAGAGAAATTTTGGTTAGAATCTCTAAAGCTGCCAAACAAACACGCGTTACTGTCCAGATATGGCTCTAAATGTAAAATGTTATACGGCGGAACAAGATTGGCAATTGTTTACAAGCCTTTATTTTAACGGAATGTGTTTTTATATTCATTATATGCTTGCACTGATTCAAAATAAACAATGGCTAGAGTGGAAATTATCGTTTATTCCACACTAACTGTGTTTAGGCTAAGGTTTGGGTGAGTAGAGCCAGACTGGAAAATTCAGTGCCATGTACATAGCGGGTACAAAAGGTATTGTATTCCACCCAGAAATTAGATACCAAGCTTTAATTGGTCATATAAGATTTAATTCGCTTTGATGTCCTAAAATCCATTTAGTGAAGAAGGCAATGGTGCGTTTGTGAGTACATGAACAGCTAAACTCAAAGATTCGAACACGGGACCTCTTAAACTTGAGGCAGACATGCTACCAACTACGCTACCAAGGCGGACACTCTTATACAAGGTTCCAAAAGAAGTATAAATGTCTTATTGAAATAT
The DNA here is from genome assembly GCA_030765055.1 of Mantis religiosa. NCBI lineage: Eukaryota > Metazoa > Arthropoda > Insecta > Mantodea > Mantidae > Mantis > Mantis religiosa. The sequence goes on from JAUKNK010000157.1 coordinate 526,234, forward strand.
AACGACGAGGAAACTGTAGAAAACTATAGTCAATGTCTTTAAACGACTTATCTTCGCACGAACAATGAATTACTTATTCGTTCAGTATTATAGTGACATATTACGGGTACTGTTTATCTTCATAACAAAGGAGCAATAAAATCTAAGCCATAATTAATGAACACATTTACAATTTGTCATAAAAATTTATATATAAAAACAAAGATTGTTTATACGCTAATCGATATTATAGGTAGTACCATGTATGAGCAGAAAGACGAGGCCGTTATAAACCATGTATCCTGGCGGACAATCAATAAACAAATATAACTAAGAGATCATCTTCTATCTAAAACCATATACTTACGACATTAAGTTGAAATATTCTAATTACTTTCTCAAGTCAGTCTTCTAAACACACTAACCCGTTTACACAAGTAGCTTAATTACACATTTCGTTGTATATACGAAATAAATACAAGAGACTGAAGGAATAGTCAAATCGAAGACATTTCTATTCAGTGGTAGTTAAGCTAACATAAGTATTGGCAAATTCAAACTAATAACAAGTTCTTGATCTGGAATTTTCGAAAACAAAAGAGGTATTAAACAGACTCAAGTTGTACTTTATAACGTGTAGCAACATTTTACACTTTGTCTTCGTGTCCCCAGTTGGATGCTGCAGCACCAATCTGACAATTACAACTTTTACCTTTGAGTTTAGCTGTTCAAGGACTCACAAACGTGTAATTACCTTCTTCACTAAATGTACTTTATAACATCAAAGTGACTTAAAACTTAGATTACCAATTGAAGCCTGGTATATAATTTCTGGGTGGAATGGAATACCTTTTTAACTGCTATGTTCATGAGAGAATATACAAAAAGTATAACAATTTCAAATTCAGACCAATAATAAGTAATAGCCATCTGAGAAACAGCGGAGTGCTTCATTGTGATGTAGACGTAAGTGAAGTAAGATTATCTGTATATGTTACTGTATAATACATACATACTCCATAACGAGAGAAAGATAAATTATCACTTATCAAAAAATTGCAGTAGCTGGTGATAGCACAGGAGACAGTTTTGCTTAATTTGAATCCGCTGAGAGCGAGAATTTGATTGGAATATATTTAAAGAATGTTAAAAACCTACTCCGCCCAACAATACAAAGATAGCACCACCTGTGATATATTATTGCGGGGAAGAATGTTATTGATTATTTACAAAGTTTCATAGCAGATTCTAGTTTTACTGATTAGATACCCTTTAAATTTGATTGGCTTTTAGTTACGTGGCAATAAGCAGTAGTCACAGAATATACTAGAGAATATCGAACGAACAAACAATTATGTCTGAGAAAGGAAGACTACTACAGTTAATATATATCAATGACTTTCACTGCAATTTTCATATGCTGTTCCAAATAAAACTACAAAGTCCCCCAGGTTGTGGGAAATTTAAACATTGCGTTTCGGTAAATTTTGTTGGAACTTGTAGCAAGTTACACTTGACAGACATTTTCAAAAGTCACACACACATAAGGTACTGGAGGGCTGTTTACAGCTATAACATTTTTGCTGTGTGCCCACCGAGGTTTTGGATTTAACTACGGGTTGGCATTTTGACGAATGCAGGATAGGGAGGGATTTTTCGAATTAAGAATGATTGCGAGTTAGCATGTTTGTTCCTCTAATTTTGATTAGGATTTGAAATTTCCTTCCTCCTTGCTCCTACAAAAGTCATCCAAATCGCTATTATTAAATAATAATAATAATACTAATAATATATTATATAATATATTATCATTAATATTATTATTATTATTATTATTATTATTATTATTATTATTATTATTATTATTATTATTATTATTATTATTATTATTATTATTATTATTATTATTATTATTATTATTATTATTATTATTATTATTATTATTATTATTATTATTATTATTATTATTATTATTATTATTATTATTATTATTATTATTATTATTATTATTATTATTATTATTATTATTATTATTATTATTATTATTATTATTATTATTATTATTATTATTATTATTATTATTATTATTATTATTATTATTATTATTATTATTATTATTATTATTATTATTATTATTATTATTATTATTATTATTATTATTATTATTATTATTATTATTATTATTATTATTATTATTATTATTATTATTATTATTATTATTATTATTATTATTATTATTATTATTATTATTATTATTATTATTATTATTATTATTATTATTATTACTATTATTATTACTATTATTATTATTATTATTATTATTATTATTATTATTATTATTATTATTATTATTATTATTATTATTATTATTATTATTATTATTATTATTATTATTATTATTATTATTATTATTATTATTATTATTATTATTATTATTATTATTATTATTATTATTACTATTATTATTATTACTATTACTATTACTATTACTATTACTATTACTATTACTATTACTATTACTATTACTATTACTATTACTATTACTATTACTATTACTATTATTATTATTATTATTATTATTATTATTATTATTATTATTATTATTATTATTATTATTATTATTATTATTATTATTATTATTATTATTATTATTATTATTATTATTATTATTATTATTATTATTATTATTATTATTATTATTATTATTATTATTATTATTATTATTATTATTATTATTATTATTATTATTATTATTATTATTATTATTATTATTATTATTATTATTATTATTATTATTATTATTATTATTATTATTATTATTATTATTATTATTATTATTATTATTATTATTATTATTATTATTATTATTATTATTATTATTATTATTATTATTATTATTATTATTATTATTATTATTATTATTATTATTATTATTATTATTATTGTTATTATTATTATTATTATTATTAATATTATTAATGTTTCACGTTTTGTAAAACATAATATTTAAAATGAATTTTAATGTTTAATGAGATTAATGAAATGTAAAGTAATAATAATAATAAATATAATATATATAATAATATGTAATATAATAATAATAATATTAATAATAATAATAGTAATAATAATAATAATAATAATAATAATAATAATAATAATAATAATAATAATAATAATAATAATAATAATAATAATAATAATAATAATAATAATAATAATAATAATAATAATAATAATAATAATAATAATAATAATAATAATAATAATAATAATAATAATAATAATAATAATAATAATAATAATAATAATAATAATAATATTAATAATAATAATAATAATAATAATAATAATAATAATAATAATAATAATAATAATAATAATAATAATAATAATAATAATAATAATAATAATAATAATAATAATAATAATAATAATAATAATAATAATAATAATAATAATAATAATAATAATAATAATAATAATAATAATAATAATAATAATAATAATAATAATAATAATAATAATAATAATAATAATAATAATAATAATAATAATAATAATAATAATAATAATAATAATAATAATAATAATAATAATAATAATAATAATAATAATAATAATAATAGTAATAATAGTAATAATAGTAATAATAGTAATAATAGTAATAATAGTAATAATAGTAATAATAGTAATAATAGTAATAATAGTAATAATAGTAATAATAGTAATAATAGTAATAATAGTAATAATAATAATAATAATAATAATAATAATAATAATAATAATAATAATAATAATAATAATAATAATAATAATAATAATAATAATAATAATAATAATAATAATAATAATAATAATAATAATAATAATAATAATAATAATAATAATAATAATAATAATAATAATAATAATAATAATAATAATAATAATAATAATAATACTTTCACTATCGAATGACAGTCCTCGCTTTCAAATCGAGTCCAATTACCACGGTCCGATACATTAGCCACGGCTTCTTTTATATCTCCATGCAATGTTCCAGAAAATAGTGAAATGTTGTCTAATCTTCAAGACGGCACCAGACGAAAGACGAACCTTCCAGTCATCTATCTTTATCTGTTTCGGCAAGCTTTTATCTCCGCAGTACGCTGTCTGTCCCTTTATTCGCGCCAGCCGCAACATTGCGATCGGCGGCAGTATTAAAATGAGAGGATTTCTGGTAGTAAATCTTTATTCTCTCAGTATTCCAAGATAACGAAATTAAAAATAACAAAACACTGCCAATAATCAAATTCCTCTAGGAGCACAAAAGACTAGTAATTAAAGAGTAGAGATGGCGTTGGGCGTCTTCAATCTCCCATATCCTCCTCTTTAAATTGTCAAGTCACAGTTGCACAACGGAGATCTGTCCATTCAATAAATATATAACATATATGTTTGTAGATGTATTTTCCCAGCCGGTTTCGCTGTAGGACATGCAACAGGGATACAGGCATGTGTGTTTGAAACATTGGTCAACACTTGTCGCCTTTTAAACTCCATGCTGATCCTATAGAACAGGAAGGGAGCTAGAGTATTTAAAATATAATGATATTGGAAAATTGAAACTGAAAGCAAGGAACATCTCGAAAAACGTCAATGGAATAAATAAATGATGATCTTTAACAAGATTTTGCCTATGTATAATTAGTTACAATTGAGAGCAATCTTACAAAATGTATACAGAAAGAAAAGTATTTCTGAGATCTTTTCCCAGCAAATTGAAGCTGCACATTTTATTTGTTATACAAATATATTGAACCCACGGCATCTTGGTCAATCTTTAAAGATATTTTAACCCCCCCCCCCACCCCAAAAAACGCGAAAGCTTATTTTGAAAATTTCTGTTGTAGCTATAGCTGTGTAATATTCAGACCTTAAGGTTTAACGTTTACTTGCATTTGGCAGGGCAAGTATTGTATTCCACCCAAACATTCGACTCCGATATTTCACCAATGTATTTGTTTTCTGATTCTCTGAATCAAATTCTGACCTGTCAAAGATGCCGCTAGCGATTTTGACTGATATCCTAGAAATTTAAGATATTTCACACAGCGGTATGGCTTAGACGCACTCGGGAGTTGTGGGTTCGATTCCCGTGGCCTGCCTACTTGATACATGGGTTTTTTCGAGGACACTTCCTGTTCGCTAGGCGAATGCTGGGTAGATTAATTGCATCCCACATATTTCCTGTCCCTTCATTTCATCTCCATTATCATTTTATATCAACACTCATCTGGTGGTATCTTTCAGTTTAGAAGTACCAGCGGGCGTCTCGGCGCTGCATGGCATGATGATATGCTCAAGGTGAACAGCTCCTCTATTAGCACGGTTTCTCTTCTGCGGGCCGACCTGGTGGGCTGTTTCCGTGTGGAATGCCATTGTCGTGGGTCCTTGTAACGGCCTCCCCCTCTCCGCTCTCTCCTCATCCTTGCTCCCCGGGTGGCCCACTTGGGGCTTAGGTTGCAATAAACCACAGGTTTCGGTGCACTTAGTAATCCTAATCCTTAAATATTGTCATGAAAACTAAAATGTCTTTTTTCGAATTTTCCCGGATGCCTGAACCCTTGTACATTATGGATGAGCTTTAAGTAACTGGTAAACTGTAAGAGATAAAGATCTTGCTGCACAAAAACTACACACTTGGTACACTTGGTGCCATTCATACTGTCCTTACAGCTTCAGGTGACACTTGACACCGGCATGTACATAGCAGGAAGGAATGTATTTAGATTGTTCTACCTTCGTTGATCGACCAGGTAGTTGGGAACTGAGTCTTTAGGTGCAAAGACAAAAGTTCCTTTTTTACATTATATCAGGTTCATTTTAACATGTTTCTTAAACGTGTACAAATAAACAAGTAGTCACACCACTTGGTGGCCTCCTTTTTTCTGTTTGTATTCAGTAAAGTATTCTGCATCCCTTTGTACTAATACGAAGGGGCCTCGTTACACCAAAAATTGTACATTTTCTTGTAGACACGCTGTGGGGGAAATCGGAGATCCCGGAGAAAGCTCGCCCCGGTTCCGTGTTGTCCGCCTCAAATATAACTTTGCGGTCACTTAGAATCAAATCCGGTTGAATACCTATAACACATGTTAAAAAGAAGAATAATCATTTAATGTTTGATGAACATATTATGTATTACAGAGTTCCAGATATTCAAGTGGAGCAGCTCGTTCGCTCACTCCGGAAACAAATGAGTTTGACAAAAACTGTCTTCTAACGAGATCAAAATTGTTTCTATAGTATGAATTTGTCCATTATTTACCGCTTATCTGATGGCCCAAGGAGTGGATGCTGCAGTACGTAAGTGTACCACATTTCTTATTTGCGACCTTTTCTGTTTTAGAGGTATAACGTTCACATACACATACACACTCGTAGATGTTTCTGTAAATTCTTTTTGTAGTATTAGAGAACCTAAAAACGTGTTACCATTGAAATATCGTTGTCAAATATTTTGGGTGGAATGTAATACCTTCAAACATGGGCTACAATTGACTAAAACTATACGAATTGTTGCAAAATATTTCATTTAGTGTGGAGAGATTGTGTGAAGGAACCCTCGTCTCATATCAACATTCTATACTTAAGAACAAAGATTGAAATGTAAGCAATTTTTTTGTTTATTTTTTAGTTATTCTGTTCACTTGCTCTCACTTAACTTGTTAGAAGTCTTTCCTTTGATGTGCAGGCTGCCCCAAAATTGGCATTTTCGGTGAAATTGTTCAGTAAACATTGTAGTTAAAAACACAATACTTACTATAGGTAAGTGCCTATCATTGACAGTAAAAGACAGTTAAGGCGAGTGAAGTATGTTCCTGTCGATGTTAACGTTGTGCTAGGAAAGGCCCCGATGGTTTCCGAGTATTTATCCTTCGGAAACACTCGGCTATGAGGTAATTGTGAACATCAAATTGAATGTTAATTGTTGAATATTTCATTATTTATTGTTTCATTGTTAAGGCACTCAAATAAGCCAAACAAATATTTGTTTCCGAACAGAGTCTGCAAAACCCATTTGCAATACACAGGCCAGAACTAAGTTTTTCATAAAAAGCCCATACTGGACATTTTTAGAATTGTATGAAGTCCAAACAGCTTAACTCATGAATGAAAGCAAACTTAATAAGAATGTTCAACAGCTTTCGCGGATTGATGCTCCGGTTCTAAATCCATTAATTTTTCAAAAAATTGCTCTAGCGATTTTCATTGCAGTACTTACCAGAATTATTAGGTGTTCTCATAGTTAATAATAAAATAAACACTGGCGCGACAGCCCTAAGAGGACCAAGACCTACCAACCTGACTGCCGGCCTCACGCCCACCTACAGACGGCAGAGGTGGGCGATCATCCAACCGATACGGGGAGATGTGGTTAGCATCTCGACATCCCTCAGCCGGAACGTTTGTCTTCGTGACCAGGGCCGCTTACCTACCGTAAGCTCCTGACTTAACTCACGATGCTGAGTGGGCCCCAGTCCTCTACCCGAAACTTACAATTCGCTCCCCATGGGTGGGATCGAAACCGGCCCGCTTTCCGTGACCAGGCACCAAGGTATGCTGACTTAGCCTACTACGCCACGGCGCAGGACCTCTTCATAGCTAGAGACAATCTTTTTCTTATTTTTTCTAGAATATCATTATCTACGTGTTTCGAATAGCTGGTAAACCTTAAACGATTAAGACCTTACTGTAGAACAAAGGTAGTTATCGTTTAGAACACAAAATTCTGGGAAAATTTATGTTTTGTGGCAGAAATCATCTCAGAGGTAATATAAGATCCTTCTTTTAACTTTACAGTCTTATAATTTTTTCTAATTTGAACATTTTAATCTCTCGGTTATAATATTAACATTAATTTAAGGGCCTTCATGCAGCAACTAACATATGAAAGATCATTCAAACTTTATTGTATTCCGAATTTCTAATTGCACGTATCTACAAATACCTAAAACACACATTTACTAATATCTCTCGCTATTAACCTTAGGCAGATAGAAGAAAACGTTTTTAAGAGTATTGTGTACTTCAGTAGAGAAGCTCATGTAAAACCTTTCTTATGTTTCACTAGTTGGAGTAATAACGAAATTAGAAAACACACACTTCGACTTTACTGAACTTAAGTACAATCAGACAGTCCTATTACTAGTTTTCTTATATGCACGGAATAATGTCATGGTGTGACATAATTTTTAATTTTGGGCTATTTCAGGTATTTGTTCCAAACAGTGCTTTAGAAGGCATTCGTGTAACAATCAACACATCGATATCGTCTAATTTTATAGTAGCAATGTGGACATTTTGGGAAGAAGGATCCATGCTACTATCTCTTTGTTAGCTCTAAATGCCTAAGGGTGATGCTTCACAAACTTTATAGGTAATAGACAATGCGTATACATATAACTAACAGTGGCTCTAATTCGAACTCGGTACCTCTAAAGCGTGCCGCAGACATGCTGCCGTCTACCCAAAGAAGCTGGCATAGTGAGAGATAGTTATGATTATTATCGGATACAAGTGCCTTATTCATAAATATTAAAAATATCGACTGTGTAATTGATAATGAGTCCATGGTTCAACGGGGCAGCACACCTAAAGATACACTAAAACTAAAGACCAGGTTATATGTCATACTAAACTTTCTGAGTAATTCGCATTCTTCTTAGCAGGTATAAGATGTTACAGCTAGAGCCATCTATGGTGCGTAGCGACAGGCTGTGTAGAGCGTATGATGCTTCTAAACTGACACCTTTTTTGAGGAGTAACACTACAGCTAAAATATTTTCGCGTGTGTAACGTATGCTGTTTGTAATATTGTGAGCAAAACAAACTCCCATTTAATATTAGTAAGTGTGTAAAAATGACCTTTTCTAGGAGTAAAAATCCCGTTAAATATGTTTATAATATCAACAGGACACCAACCGTTGAAATGTTTGAAAATAAAGATCTAGGAATACATTTTACAACAAATCTGAAATTCAACAGACAGATTGATTTAATGGTATCAAAATCGCTAACAATGTCTTGGCTGCATTATTCAAAATTCCTATTCATTTAAGGAAAAATCCTTAATTCATTTTTATACCTCACATGTGAGACAAAATCTCGAATATGGATCTATTATTTCTAAACCTAAGACAATAAAGTATATCAACACAATAGAAAAAGTACAGTAAACATTTCTAAAATACGTGCTATTTAAAAGAACTGGATATTGCCCTATTTACACAAATAATGAAACTCTTTTAGAAGTATTTAAATTTAAAAGTTTACATTTTAGAAGAGACATTGCAGTTTTAATATTTCTGTATAAAATATTGCATTTGATTATTGATGATATTAATATTACAACAAATATATTATTTTATGTACCCAATAAAATAAGCAGATTCAAGAGGGACAGAAATCCATAAAAATTCACCATTACACAGAATTATGTATTTATTGAGTAAACTTCATTACTTTGATGTAGATATTTTCAACATGCCTGTGACTCAATTAAAAATACCATAATGACTATTTATTCATAGATAAGTAAATTACTAAAGATGATAACAACGGTATAATTACTGTAATTAGTAATAGTAGTAAAATTACTTACCATGCCACCTTCTCTTTTTTTCCTTTTTTCTCCCGTTTTATAATGGTTTCTACTCCTTATTTTCCATCTCTGTATAACTTTGTGTTAATTTATGTGTTTCTTGTGTTTTATTTGTATTTGTATCTTACTATGTGTAAATAATATATATGATGAACATTGTAATTGGGCTTATAAGTCTGTAATGTTCATAATAAACAAATAAATAAATGACTTACACACATGTATTGTGTCCAACACATCAATGAGTAAAGAATAAACTGAAGGAATTGCAGAAGGTAACAGAATTGTAGGCAGACAATACAGAGAGATGCGCACAGTTTCTAAGTGTTTTCGAGTGCAATTTAAGATGGTGAACACAAGAAACAAACAAAGCGAGCTGAATTATAACACCCAACAAATTTTTTATTAATTAGAGCCAACTGAAAAATTCAATGCCATGGCCGGGATTTGAACCACGGATCTACTGGTTTCCGTCCAGTCGCTCTGACCCTTGAGCTACCACGGTCAACGTGCCTTCCTGACATTAAATTCTCCAATTGACTCATTATATTTCCCGGTGGACCACCTAAGGTTCTCATATTTGAGACAACTATTTGTGGCGACTTACTATTGTAAGTACTTAATTACCAGGATTTTTATTGTAGATTATTTTTAATGTAAATTTATATTGAGGAATTAATCCTTAAAGAATTAATCCTTTTAAATACATTACTCCGGTATATGGGTGATTTTTTATTAATTAGAGCCAACTGAAAAATACAATGCCATGGCCGGGATTTGAACCACGGATCTACTGGTTTCCATCCAGTCGCTCTGACCCTTGAGCTACCATGGTCAAGGTGCCTTCCTGACATTAAATTCTCCAATTGACTCATTATATTTCCCGGTGGACCACTTAAGGTTCTCATATTTGAGACAACTATTTGTGGCGACTTACTATTGTAAGTACTTAATTACCAGGATTTTTATTGTAGATTATTTTTTAATGTAAATTTATATTGAGGAATTAATCCTTAAATAATTAATCCTTTTAAATACATTACTCTTGTATATGGGTGATTTTTGATTAATTAGAGCCAACTGAAAAATTCAATGCCATGGCCGGGATTTGAACCATGGATCTCCTGGTTTCCGTCCAGTCTTTTTTCGATATTTTCTGTACTTATGTACTTCACAAAATTGTTACACTTCCATTAAAATGGGAGTACAGCCTATAATACTGCTATATTTTATTACTCCGATAACCTCCTTTTATGTTAAGATGTTACTGTCTGATACTGAAGTGCATTATTCACAGCATAATCAGAATGATCTCAAAAAGTTAAAAAAAAGAAGAAAGAAAAAAGAAAAAAAGAAACAAGTCAGATGCTCTGCACTCATATGGTTTCTGTACACACTCTTTTTCAAACAATGACTACAAGCGCTCATTCTTCTACCTACTTCATATTAATGGAGATGAAAATTTTCGGAATAACTTTATTATATGTTTGAAAGTAGGTCCATGAGAATTGGCAAATTTATTTACTCCCTCTCTTTAAGCTATTACTGTAAATGGTTGTTTTTCCACCCATTTAAATATGAAGCAAGATATGGAACTAGGAGCTGACCACATCTCATACTGCCTTACTGCACCCTCACTCATAATGCATATGCTAGAGTTCTGGCAGATGCAGAGGAAAGAAGTAATCCTTGCTATAAAAAGCACTGCTAAGGCATGGGGTAGTTAGTTTTATGTTGTGATACAAAAAAGTCGTTTTATCTCACTTAATATAAGAGCAAACATGAGTGCAATATGGAAAGTAATCATAAGTGCTGACTCCTAATGTATGTTTACACAAAAGGAGCATAAAAATACTTCCAATCTGTTTATTTATATGAACATTGAACATGACTATCTGTCCACAGTAACAGTCATCCCATAGATAATGTGAAATCAGGATCCCCATATTTAAGGAGAACCTTTTGTACGAATCTGCTGTATCGTGATGGGTCTTACCTCCCAAATGTGTAGTAGTAGTAGTACCCTTATGTAGAGGTTATGTTTCACTTGTGAAGAGAATCTTAAATTCAATTATATATATTCTATGAGAAGACATACAAATATACAATTCTATGATGTTATGAAATCACACTATCAGTTATAAAAGCAGAGTCTATTCTAAAAATAGAAGCCTACGTAAAAATAGCCATCCTCCTCCAACACACAAACACACAATGTATAAAGGGCATACAGATATGCATTGACAAGTAAACAAACTTACCAATTAGGAGTACTCTGATTTATTTAAGTGAAGAAATAAGTTTGCATATGGTAGGATGCTCATTTTGGGTGAATGACCCTAGATGTCCTTTCTTAGAACTGTCTAAGATGTTTTGATGGAGGTCATCAATGATGGTCACATTCAGAGTGAGCAACTCTAATGCTTCATTGGTCACCAGTTTCATAAGAATACATTTTCACAAAGACACTAGAATACAAGTATGATTCACAATCTGTTCCTTTTTTTTGTCATATTTCGTTCATATTTCAGGTTTTGTTGCCTCCAAAACTAGCTGCCCTGGGCAGTAGCATAGCTTGATACGCCATCTCCTTAATCTGCCCCTCTGTCTGAGCCAAGTACCTAGAAAAAATGAAATTTCTTTTTGAGAACATTTTTAAAAGTATTATCTTGTAATAATGATGTAATAATTTTATTATACATGATCATTCCTATGATATATGGATCCTTGCTTGCAGTTTTTGGTTTTCCCTCTCTTGGGTAGTCATTTATTACTCTTATGTGGTAGTGATATTTAGCAGTTATAAATTTAACTTTAGACTGGACTAGCAAAATAAATTTACTAACATAATGATATAACTTTTAAAAGTCATATACAATATTGTGACAAAATTAATATAAACTGCCTTCTTGAAGCTCCAGAAGTTAGTTAATGAAGAAAACATATCTCACAATAAATGGCAGCATGGTTGATCCACCTCAGATAAAACAATAATTGATTGACTAAGCAACAAATTTAAAACAATAATTCAATTTTGTTTTAAACAAGGAAGGAAGGAGGATAGAAAGAGAATGTTAAGGAATAACAAGTAGGGAAGTAGGAGAGATGCTGGAGTCCCGCGGTACACACCTCCGTTAGTATCAGTGGTTCAGATCTGTCTGTAAGGAAAGGCGCAGGAATCGTGGATTTAGCTGGCTATGGTCATGGCACAAGGCCCGGACCATAGCGCAGTGGCTCAAGGAAGGTGATAGGAAGGAGTGAGAAGAGGTGACAGGAGGCTAGATTGTATTTATTTAATTAATCATTATTTACTGTGTACCGGAGGTACTTGGGAAGGTTGAAGGCATTGCTAGGCCTAGCGGCGGCAAGTGCATTGGTTTGTGGTTGGGCTCATAAAGGCTCTGCTGTCCTAGAAGATTGGTGGTTTCAATGTGTAGCTGTTCCAGTGTTGTCTGTAGGCTTCCAATGTGTTGTATAATTTGAGTGGTGTGTTCCTGGTGTGCTTCGCTGTATTTCCTTGTGTAGAACTCAACCTGTGTAAGTGCAAAGAGGGAGTCCTGAAAGTTTTGTCCTGTACTGTCAAGTGTCTTAACCATGTCTTGGAGAGTTGTTGTGGTGGAATTGATAGAAGCTGCGAGTGTGTTGATGAGATTAAGCGCTGTTGATGTGTTGTTGTCGATTCTGATGATAGAGTACTGAAGTGTAGTAAATTTGTTTGTGGTATCTGTGACGAAGTTCTCAGTCTGCTGTGTATGCTGAGTTATGCCTGGCACTGCTTCATCCAGGTTGCTCAGGTAGGGCCAAGGTTCAGAACCCCCGAGTGGAGGCCCTGAATTGCCTCACCAGAGGGCCCAGAGGTTGCAGCGGTATGCAAGTACGCTTAAAGCAGCAAAACCTGGAGATTTAGTCCTGTGATTTGTATTCTTACATGAAAAAAGCAAAGCTTCGAATTCTTTAGTTGTAATAAGCAGTATTAGGAGTCTGTACACATTTAAAGGGATATGAAGTTTACCGGTCTTGCATTATAAAACTGTTGAAGTCAGTCCTGAGGACAACACGCAGGTATAGTCTTGTTCGCAACGTGTAGCTTAAGTTTCATTACAACTACTGCTTGCCACACAGGTAGATCTGCCTTCCAGGGAATGCAATGTGTTTGATATATTGTGTTAATAGCATTACTTTAACAACAATGATTGGACAATCTCCATTTTATAAATCCAAAGATTTGGGTATTATCAACAACCAATAAACAGCTTGAAGAATGTACTTTTGAGCTGTCTAAATGCAGTCGAGGAGGTATATGCAAAAATTAACAATATAGTAATGCACCACCTACCAAACGAACAAAAAAATGAATTGTCCAGTATTCAACACAAAAATACTGGATTTTCACTGATGCATAATATAAAAAATAAACTAAGTCTCGGACAAACATATGAAAAGTATTTGTAATACTCACATGTACCATTCACGTCATGTGACATAGAACGACCTTTCTCCCAATATTCTTATATTGTTTCAGCAAAAGGTTCAGAAAATTCACATTCGACAATTTATGAATGAACATGGTTTTTCACCGTAAATTCCTGCATCGGAAGCAATGAGTAGGATGGCATGTTGTAACATAGGTTACACTTTGTATGCATACCAGAGTGTTCACATACAGCGCTTCGGTATACTTGTTGATATCGGACGTTTGTTGATGTCCTGCCTGACATTCTATAGTACCTGTGCACGTACATACATTCACTGCTAAGGTGTACGGGATCCAACATTTAGTAATAAGCTTTTTGGCAAGCTTATACTCAACATAGTTGAATATATCGATAAGTTTTTTAATATAATTTTGGGCTTAACCTGTACTCGATGCTCCATATATGCTAGTGTTCACCAAGAATGCGTTTTTTTAGAACCTTTCTAACATCCTCAGCTAATGTTGACTATTTAACATTAGTTTGGTGAACCCCTTCGGGGCAATAGGGGCGTCCTTTTTGGTATCTTGATGAACTTGAAGTTTTGGTTCTCTTCAAGGTGGTGTCGAAATTAAACAGTTTTCCTTCATTTTCTTTATGAAAACCCATATCACAAAGGCATTCCCATTAATTTTCAAGCATTGGTATAGATATGTGAATGACATCTGGGCGATAGTAAATGAGACACAGATAGATGATGCATTAAGACTACTTAATTTTCAAAACCCTGCAGTATAATTTTCCATAGTGAAAGAGACTATGGCGGAAATTCCTGTCTCAGACTTGAAACTAATCAGAAAACATTCAAAACTAAAATTTGGCATATACAGGGAAAGAAACATATACAGAAAGTGCAATAAAGTCAGATGGATATAACCCAAGGAAACACAAGCGTTCTGTTATCAACAGTTTAACTTTCAGGCTGGTTAATGTACCCTTAAACAAGATGGAATATATCAAGGAGTACAGTCATATGATTCACATTGCAAAATACAGTGGATTCAATGCAGAATTGGTCAAAAAGAAAATATGTAAATTCAAAAGACAACAGAGATGCAAACAAATAGCTACATTTTTCTCGATCAGTAATAAAACTTTATACAGAAAATTTACATACCATCCCAGAGCTACATAACATTTCCAAAATGTCTTCAGAGGACACAACATGACCTTACATAACAATTCAGTGTACAACACCTTTTGAAATCAAATAATACTAAGGAAATACCCACAGACAGAAAATCAGGTATATCCCGATAAACTGCAAAGGTTGTGACAACTTTTATATTGGAAAAACTAAAGGGATTACATTTAAAGGGAGTCGATTAATGACACTAAAAAACACTTAAATGCCAAAGTTTAGTCTGTTTGGCATTTACAGAAAACCAACACAGACAGACAACTGCATAAAAGCTAATGGCTACAACCCAAGATCCCACAAACAGGTAATCTTCAATAGTTTAACACACAGACTAGTCAACATCCCTCTCACAGCAGAAGAATACAAAACAGAATACAACAAAATTATTGAAATAGCACACAAAAATGACTTTCCCAAATCATTAGTGGACAAAAAAGTGAACTTAGCAAAAAAGAAGAAGCTAATAAAGGAAACCACAACCCTCTCAGCTACAAAAACTAATATGATTTTCAAAAAATTTCGAACCGCCACCAGAGGTGACCTATCACAAAATATCGCCAGCTACAGCAATGAGAACCAGTCGATGGCCGGTTGATGATGGAGGCAAAGTCTCTGAAACATGTTCTGGAAAAATTTAAACGTAAGTGTTGTTTAGTGTCTTTAGTCGACTCCCTTTAAATTTATTATAACAACACTGTTTTCAACACTTCCAAGAAAGGAATTGTAAACTAAAGGGAATTTGAACATTAGGCTTAAAGAGCATTTTAGGAACATCAGGACTAAAGAAATAGATAACTCGGCAGTAGCTTACCATTTTTGGAATTATAATCACAACATAGAACTAGAAATGCACTTGTTGAAAAGTGTTCAGGGTCCAACTGCATTAACCATGTGGGAAAATATATTCATAAAGAAATATGAAGGAAAACTGTTTAATTTCGACACTACCTTTGAAGAGACCCCAAACATCAAGTTCATCAATATATGAACAAAGATACCCCTATTGCCTCCAAGGAGTTCACCAAACCAACATTCAATAGTCGACATTAGCTGAGGATGTTAGGAAGATCCCAACAAAACGTGTTCTAGGTAAACACCAGCAATATATGGAGCATTGAGTCCATGTTCGACTCAAAATTATATTAATTTCGTGCTTAACTGTAACATAGTTATTACTCATAGGAATTTCTTTCCTTTTAATATGTACATATATAATCAATTTAGTATTTATTGTAAATACTGTCTAAACTATTAGCACTATTTATATTACATAAACTATTATAAATGTTACAGATACTGATATTTCCAGAAACAATGTACAGTGTTCCCAAGGAATGAAATTAGAATATCTACCAATTTATCTATTATCATATGTCAAAACTTATACTGAGGTCCAAAATGGCCTTGATTATTTAGGCCATGGGTCTACTGCATTGTACACGTGATCCAAAAAACCATATAACATATTTTTATTTGGCTGACTCAGAATCTTTGAGACTGTCACCATTGCATGATACAAATATAAATAATGTAATTATAATATCATATAAAATAGTATAATATAATAATATAGTACATATATTGCATTTTTACACAGTTTTATTAATGGACCTTGAGAATAATGGAAATATTTATAAGGGGAATTTTGTAGTACACATTTGTGTTAGGATTTCTATTTGAGGCAAATTCAATTGCCTCAGAAAATTACAAATTCACAAACTATTAATTTTAGAATTATTTAAGGAGATTATGCCCATGAAAGAAAACAAAAATAATCACATTCAGCTGTGATTGGAACCAAGAAAAACTTAGATACGATGTAAGCGGTCATGGAAAGCAGTAGAAAATTGCTGCTTCACATTACAATGTACTTCTGATGAAAGAATAACAGCTTGACTTGCTTGCCCTGCTCATCTAAAATTCATGTGAGTAATATCTGCAAACAGAAAACGGTAAACAACATAGAAATCACTGGATGCATGCCGAAACCCTGTATATAATAATAAAAAAGAAAAATGCATATCAAAGATATTTAAGCTAATAGGACAGGATAAACATGATATAGAATATATGATATAGAATATATGATTAGAAAATTAATAAATGCATTTGAAGTAGGCGGATTAAAAATAAATGCAATTAAAACAGAATATATGGTAAGAGGAGGAATTTCGGAAGATCTGCAGGTAAATGATGTGGTAATTAAATGTGTCAAACAATTTAAGTACCTATGATCTATAATAGATAAGAATGGCGGATGTGAAAAAGAAAATCAATTGGGTAAATTATGCAAGGAAGGCGATTAGAAGTTTGAACAGTATTTTATGGAATCGGAATTTGACTAGAAATACTAAACAACAAACTTTAAAAACAATTTAATTAGTGGAAATTAATTATTTCTTCACAATAGCCATACATACGCTAAGGTTCTGTATGGATAGAAT
The DNA here is from genome assembly GCA_030765055.1 of Mantis religiosa. Classification (NCBI taxonomy): domain Eukaryota; kingdom Metazoa; phylum Arthropoda; class Insecta; order Mantodea; family Mantidae; genus Mantis; species Mantis religiosa. Next base: position 543,919 of record JAUKNK010000157.1, read on the forward strand.
CAACATGAAAACTTCAATGCCATGACCGGGATTTGAACCACAGATCTCCTGGTTTCCGTCCAGTCACTCTAACCCATTGAACTACCATGGCCAATGTGCCGTCAATTAGAGAATTTAATGTCAGGACGGCACATGCTTGCTGGAGGACAACAGGGTTTTGTTCCAAATGCCTATGTACTATTTAAGATCCAACAGAAGTGTGGAGATTACTACCATAGTAAGAATTACAACTTAGTTTATGAAAGCTGCAAAACTGGTTTTGAAAATGAAATTGGTTTTTAGACGCCTTATGCACCGCCCTCACCTCTCGTAATCTTACGCGTGTGACACATTGTGGCGATAGGTGCACCATCCCCACCACAGTTGCTACTCATCCCTACCGCGCAGGATTCCTGTCAAGATAAAATAATACATCTGTATCTGTTTTGAGTAAGTGCTAAACTGTAATGTATACGAAATGTCTTACTCCCTTTAAATATTTAATTTAGGTGGCATACACTTTCTTGCAGGACACATTTCACAGATATCACATGACATTTGTTGTAATGTAAGCCTTTCTCGAATATAAATCTTTTAATCTCTAGGCTACGCTATCAAAACGTAACCTACAAGCCAACACATAGCGACCAGCACTTTAAAGGTTTAAAGATCCCTCTACGCCTCTGCATACCGAAATTATTCTTTCATCTTTTAAGAGATGTGTAATATATACATATAAACATTTACCTTATGAGGATTAGGCAGATAGAAGGAAAAGTTCTTGTGAATATTGAGTACATGACTCAGTAGAGGAAGTCATGTAGGTAAACGTCCTTTAAAACCTTCCACTACTTGATCTGATGAAGAAGCCCACTCCACGCTCTTTATTTTACCTTTTGCAAACAAATTTGCCTGCCAAGTCTCTAGGTCAGCAACCCGTAAACTGTCCATTATACTGATCACTACATTTACATGCTACTCAAAAGATAACCATGGCGACATCAAAGGATGCGTTAAGATACGGGTATTCCGTGTAGCTGGGATAAGATGTTATTTATTTTATTTTCATTTTTGTAGTTTTCGTCCTCCAACGTTAAGGCATATCGGATAATGAATGAAACGGGTGAAATGATGTCCAAATGGACCATGGGTCCATGGAGCTTAGACCTACCTGACAGTCGTCTTTCAGGATAAGGGAAAACCCCGGGATTAACCTTATCCATGTAATTAATTCTGACCGAGGTTCGAACTCAGGACCTCTTGAACGTGAGGCAGACACGTTACCATCTACGCTAACGAAGCGGGCAGACGCAGGGATAAGATGCCTTGGCACGCTCGCTATAGAGAGAGTAACGTCGTCGCCTGTTCTCCAAGTTATCTGGATTGCAAGCATAGACAGTTATTTCTTGAAATATTTATAAATGAACAATAAGATTAATGGCCGCACCATCGCCGAGTGCTTAGAACGTCTTACTTCCACCAAGGCGTATTTATAAGTTTGCCAAGAACAGACGTTTGTTTAAAATCGGTCGAAATATTGTCGACTGATCGAATAATAGATACATGAACGCATTTGTAGAGAAAAAAATCTTAGCAACCACCTTTATATTAGCCTCCTTAATTCTATATATAATTATCGCTGATTTAATTATATCACCTGAATTACCGTAAACGAGATCTTCTGAAACAAGCTATTTTGGAAATGCTTATAAACTTAACGCACAAACGCAAATTAATACTAAAGAAACTTGGATATCCCATCCAAATTGTAATTTTCTTTGTACTTTAATATCTATGGCTCCATCATAACTAAAAGGGAAGTTTGCTACTGTACATCATACCAAATTTGTGATCTTTCAATCTAGTAATATGTATAGTTGTACTCAGATTCCAACTGATCAAAAGAAAGATTCCAAATGTACAGAAATCAATACCAACAGTTTATGAACCAAGGTGTCGAGGTCCGTCAATATATACTCGTTTCAGGGTACTTCCTTTCTCATCCAAATTTAATTCTTCTCTTGTTATTGAGTCTGTGTACATTATAAATGACCATTCTTATCACAGTACTATCGCGCACTATAATCTAAGCTTAACCTAAACGACTTACCCATGTGACAAGAAAATTTGAGTATTAAATTGCCATACCTCTTCTGCGGTAAAAGATATTACAGGTAGAGCCATCTGTGGACAGCAGCGAGCACTTTTTGAAATTGCTTTCGCCTCTAAGCCAATAAGTGTTTCTGAAATAAAATCCGTGTAACCAAAACATATCCCCCTGTAATAAAAAAAGATATAATTTGAACAATGACCGAAGGTACTGTTATCACACTACATTCTCGAGCCACTCCTCCAAAACCGCATATTATTCCACCATTCCCAACTGTTAAGCATATACCTACAGAAGTGGATCCGTAGCTCATTTCGATTATGTTGGTCAAATCGTGCCGAGTTTCAAGCCTCAAGCTATTTCTGTGAAATCGCCTGAAAGAGAGGAACGTTGACTAGCGGTTTTGAGATACTATATCGATCATGAAAAATGGAATCAAAAGACAAGAAATTCTCAAAAAAACCTTCAGTGGGGTGAGGTATGTTGTAATAAATTACCCTCTTTTAACAAGAACCACTTTAACAAAATTTTGCTTATTTATTATAATTTGCAACTTGGATGAACTCTTTATAAAGTATTTTGAAAATACAAAGCACCTCCGAGATCTTTGCAAAAATATTCAAGCTACAAATTTTATTTGTTTTGCAAATATATTGATGAACGTCAAAGTCACCTGTACCCCAGAGTATAGAAGTGCACCCATAAATAAATTATTGAATTTGTAACCGAGGCTTTTATTGAACTATCTTTTAACAGATATTTGCAAAATTTTTGAACACATCCACTGAAATATTTGTAAAAGGTGCTTATGAATCGTGATCTTTGTTATTTCATGGCATTAATTTATATTGCACTTGGAGTACTTCCATTTCACACAGTTATTTGTTATTTTGAATTTACGTTTGCATACAATTAATATACACTTCCCTTTTACGTAGTAAGAAAAACATAAATCTATGCTAAACCTAAAGAAGTTAATCACATGTCCTACAAAGGTTTACAAATTATTGTCGATCTCTTTCATCGGCATAAGATATTAAAGATAAGAGCTTTCTAGGGACAGAAGGGAGATGTTTCTTGGAGCTTACCTTGATTCTGAGCCAATAAACTTGTCTTCTTCTTTAACCTTCCTACTTGTACCACGAACGTGCTGTTAGAGGTTTCTTGTTCCTCTATCCCTTGTGAGGTCGGACCTGGGAAACAGAAGCTTTGGATCCCAGATGGAACCAGGATAACTGGTCAGGCCAATGCCTGGTATGAGGATGATGGAAATGGAAGATATAAAAGAAGGAGAGATAAATGATGGAGCAACTGGCTGAATGCTGCCGTGGGAAACCGGATGATCCGGAAAATGCCCATCCCAGCGCCATGTTGTCCATCACAAATCTCCTTATACGGTCGCGTGGGATCGAACCCGGGCTTCCTGGTGAGTGCCAAGCGGTCTAAACACTTCCAATAAACTTGTCCTGGAGTATAATAGCCATTGCTAAACTATATTCAGTGCGTAACATTTGTTTTTAGAAATAAGCTAAAGTGTTACAATCACAGTACATTCTCAACCCACTCATCCAAAACGACGTATCATTCCATCTTTTCTAAATCCGCATATGCATTTACACAATTAGTTTCGTAATGCATTTGGCTATAGTTGGTCAAATCATGTCATACTTCGAGTTCCATGATATTCCTACGAAATTCAAGGGAAAGAGATGAATGGTGCTAGAGTTAAGAGAAATCGATATTGGGGTACTGTAACTAAAGACAAACAACAGCCTGAAGAATATTGATGGTATACTATGATTTGACATAAATTACACTCTTTCAATAAGAATATTTTGTCTATTTCTTACGAGTATGACGGGAGAGGAACTCTTACAAAGTGCAATGAGAAATTAAAGTGCTTTTGATAGCTTTCCCGAAAATTCAAGCTGCACATATTGTTTCGTTTGGAAATATATGAGCATTGGGAACCTTGAACAAATCTTTGGAGATATTGTATAACAAATTAGAAAACGTTAAAGTTTATCTCTCTAGATGTGAAAAGTTACTTCCGATGACTTTCTGTAATGTCTATTGTGTGAATATGCAATATTTTGATCATATAGTTTAACGTTTCCTTACCTGCAGTTGGTGGAGGAATTCCTATATTAAGGCCGGGAATGAGAAACAGAGATTTGAGCAGAAGGTCATGTTTCGAAGCCCCATGAATAAAATAAAAATAAAAACGCCTGTTCTATCACAATTTCCTTGTGAGAACGTCAGTGTTGTAAATTTGTTTGACGTTCGAGCAGCATAACTGAAAAATAAAAGAATACAAGGTACTTAAGATTATCTTTCGAGTACGCAAAGGAAAAGTTTTGAAACTCATAATTTGTCATAAGTTGCGCTAGCGGGTTTGTATGACATTCCAGAAGTTTGAAGTATTTTCATGATAAATGAAACAATTTCAAGAATCTTTACGAAATGTCACTATGTACAAATGTATTTTTTTATCTTGAAAAGTGTAGAGCAATGCGCAGTGGAAACTGGACAAGTCCACCTCAGAACGGTTGCAACTGGAGGGGATTGCAGGTCAGTTGCGTACCAGTTGCGAGCAACTAAACACGTGCAGAGCTACTCGAAAACACTAAAGCTTGTTTCAAAATGTACTTGTATCCTGGTTGCAAGAGAGCATTTATAAATGACACCTCCTAGCAGCACACTAGGAAATAAAGTGCTACATTTAAAAACACAAGAAGTAGTAATCAATATCCATAGATTTATAGAAAAGGAACAATGGTCTGAGTCAGCTATAAATATCTGGGGAAGAGTATCTGAGGCAACAGTTGTGTCTGAGAGCAGTTTATGAGAGTTGTTAAGGAAAGAAAAGCCATTGGTGTTAGTGCAACAACGTCCTTCTCTATGCCCAGTAATCAAAGATTAAGAACACGCACAAAATCTTAATTGGATCTTTTAATTCAGAAGTAGTTATGCGAACTATGAATAATTTTTAAAGTACAGAAAAAGAAAGACCAACTTTGAAGAAAGTGCTTATGAAGCTGAAATATCTAGTGTCTTCCAAGGCAGTGACTGAACATTAAGAACAGTTCTTTTGAAGCTAGGATTATTTGAAAAAAAAAACACTAAGCGTGACAGACAAATTTTAATCGAACATCGCACCATACGTGAAAAAATGCTTAAGTATTTTCGAAATATTTGGAGATATCGTAGTGAAGTTTGTATAGTTTATATGGATGAAACTTATATAAATGCAGCACATACTGGACCATATGCCTGGAGAGAAATACGTTACAGGGACTCTGCAGCGATATTGAAATTTATTATTGAACATATGACGTTCTGGAAACCAGACATTCGCCCTCTTGACAGACTAGGCTAGGTCCTCTACATGCAGGGGAGAGATACGTAAGAAATGGGAATATACGCTAGAGTACAGAAATGAGAAGAGTGTTTTAGTTTTAATATAGTTTATAGCACTTCGACAATGCACTGAATAGAAGAGGAACACTCAGTCAACAATAATTATGTCGCTGTATTTTATTATTAATTGTTCCACCAAAATAACTATTTAACATTTAGACAAAGAATTCAACGGATCAATGATTTTCGCTTGGAGAAATGACCAGAGATAATCTTAGTTGTAGGCACTTCCTCTCTCACACACAGCTATCTGTCCATTCAGTATTCTCTCATTATTCATTACAGATGGTCTGTACCTTCCCGTTAAAAGCTACAGCTAAATGTAAGGCATAACTAAATAACATAATTAACATTTTATAGAAAATGTAATATATAACTACACATATTTTGCAAGCTATAAGATATTACAGGTGGAGCCATCTATGGGCAACAGCGCCAGATAGATGAAAAGATCGCAGATCTTACCGGGCAATCCCTATAACTAAAAGAGTGTTCGTTTTCCATATTTTGACTGACAGTGAGTATATTATATTCACAATACCCAGCGCAAGTATTGGAAAATTTCCACAAATAATAAGCAATTATTGTGAAATAAATCACTCCACTGTAGAATGTGCCGAAATTGCGTGTGTTAACGAGATCTGCACTTTCTGTAGCAAAGTTTTCTACATATGATATGCAAAAGTAACCAAGAAGAAAAACACCCCAAAAATTTAAGACAAATTTTCATGTGTGCCAAAAGTACCCCGAACATACAGTATTTTAGTAAATGCGGTTACACATAATTTTCATAATATAAATATTTTTACGTCGTGAAGGAGCAGTTACATCGTTTTACTCTAAAAGAAAGTGGTTCGGTTTCGATACCAGGAGGGCGCATCTGAGATTTTCGGTTGACAACAGAACGCATTGCGTGTTTACTCTGAGATCTCAGTTTTCCACGCCACCATTGCAGCAATTGCTCTATTATCATCTTTCTTTCATTCATCTCGCGCTCATTCTCTCATCTGCTTCTCTCATTCTCATACAAGTAATTCAAGCAAGCAAGCAAGCAAGCAAGCAGGCAAGCAAGCAAGCAAGCAGGCAGGCAAGCAGGCAAGCAGGCAGGCAGACAGGCAGGCAGGCCGGCAGGCAGGCAGGCAGGCAGGCAGGCAGGCAGGCAGGCAGGCATACACTTTCTTGCAGGACACATTTCACAGGTATCATATGACATTTGTTGTAATGTAAGCCTTTCTCGAATATAAACCTTTTAATCTCTTGGCTACGCTATCAAAACGTAACCTACAAGCCAACACATAGCGACCAGCACTTTAAAGGTTTAAAGATCCCTCTACGCCTCTGCATACCGAAATTATTCTTTCATCTTTTAAGAGATGTGTAATATATACATATAAACATTTACCTTATGAGGATTAGGCAGATAGAAGGAAAAGTTCTTATGAATATTGAGTACATGACTCAGTAGAGGAAGTCATGTAGGTAAACGTCCTTTAAAACCTTCCACTACTTGATCTGATGAAGAAAGCCCACTCCACGCTCTTTATTTTACCTTTTGCAAACAAATTTGCCTGCCAAGTCTCTAGGTCAGGAACCCGTAAACTGTCCATTATACTGATCACTACATTTACATGCTACTCAAAAGATAACCATGGCGACATCAAAGGATGCGTTAAGATACGGGTATTCTGTGTAGCTGGGATAAGATGTTATTTATTTTATTTTCATTTTTGTAGTTTTCGTCCTCCAACGTTAAGGCATATCGGATGATGAATGAAACGGGTGAAATGATGTCCAAATGGACCATGGGTCCATGGAGCTTAGACCTACCTGACAGTCGTCTTTCAGGATAAGGGAAAACCCCGGGATTAACCTTATCCATGTAATTAATTCTGACCGAGGTTCGAACTCAGGACCTCTTGAACGTGAGGCAGACACGTTACCATCTACGCTAACGAAGCGGGCAGACGCAGGGATAAGATGCCTTGGCACGCTCGCTATAGAGAGAGTAACGTCGTCGCCTGTTCTCCAAGTTATCTGGATTGCAAGCATAGACAGTTATTTCTTGAAATATTTATAAATGAACAATAAGATTAATGGCCGCACCATCGCCGAGTGCTTAGAACGTCTTACTTCCACCAAGGCGTATTTATAAGTTTGCCAAGAACAGACGTTTGTTTAAAATCGGTCGATTCCAATATTTGTCGACTGATCGAATAATAGATACATGAACGCATTTGTAGAGAAAAAAATCTTAGCAACCACCTTTATATTAGCCTCCTTAATTCTATATATAATTATCGCTGATTTAATTATATCACCTGAATTACCGTAAACGAGATCTGAAACAAGCTATTTTGGAATTGCTTATAAACTTAACGCACAAACGCAAATTAGTACTAAAGAAACTTGGATATCCCATCCAAATTGTAATTTTCTTTGTACTTTAATATCTATGGCTCCATCATAACTAAAAGGGAAGTTTGCTACTGTACATCATACCAAATTTGTGATCTTTCAATCTAGTAATATGTATAGTTGTACTCAGATTCCAACTGATCAAAAGAAAGATTCCAAATGTACAGAAATCAATACCAACAGTTTATGAACCAAGGTGTCGAGGTCCGTCAATATATACTCGTTTCAGGGTACTTCCTTTCTCATCCAAATTTAATTCTTCTCTTGTTATTGAGTCTGTGTACATTATAAATGACCATTCTTATCACAGTACTATCGCGCACTATAATCTAAGCTTAACCTAAACGACTTACCCATGTGACAAGAAAATTTGAGTATTAAATTGCCATACCTCTTCTGCGGTTAAAGAAATTACAGGTAGAGCCATCTGTGGACAGCAGCGAGCACTTTTTGAAATTGCTTTCGCCTCTAAGCCAATAAGTGTTTCTGAAGTAAAATCCGTGTAACCAAAACATATCCCCCTGTAATAAAAAGAGATATAATTTGAACAATGACCGAAGGTACTGTTATCACACTCCATTCTCGAGCCACTCCTCCAAAACCGCATATTATTCCACCATTCCCAACTGTTGTGCATATACCTACAGAAGTGGATCCGTAGCTCATTTCGATTATGTTGGTCAAATCGTGCCGAGTTTCAAGCCTCAAGCTATTTCTGTGAAATCGCCTGAAAGAGAGGAACGTTGACTAGCGGTTTTGAGATACTATATCGATCTTGAAAAATGGAATCAAAAGACAAGAAATTCTCAAAAAACCTTCAGTGGGGTGAGGTATGTTGTAATAAATTACCCTCTTTTAACAAGAACCACTTTAACAAAATTTTGCTTATTTATTATAATTTGCAACTTGGATGAACTCTTTATAAAGTATTTTGAAAATACAAAGCACCTCCGAGATCTTTGCAAAAATATTCAAGCTACAAATTTTATTTGTTTTGCAAATATATTGATGAACGTCAAAGTCACCTGTACCCCAGAGTAGAAGTGCACCCATAAATAAATTATTGAATTTGTAACCGAGGCTTTTATTGAACTATCTTTTAACAGATATTTGCAAAATTTTTGAACACATCCACTGAAATATTTGTAAAAGGTGCTTATGAATCGTGATCTTGGTTATTTCATGGCATTAATTTATATTGCACTTGGAGTACTTCCATTTCACACAGTTATTTGTTATTTTGAATTTACGTTTGCATACAATTAATATACACTTCCCTTTTACGTAGTAAGAAAAACATAAATCTATGCTGAACCTAAAGAAGTTAATCACATGTCCTACAAAGGTTTATAAATTATTGTTGATCTCTTTCCTCGGCATAAGATATTAAAGATAAGAGCTTTCTAGGGACAGAAGGGAGATGTTTCTTGGAGCTTACCTTGATTCTGAGCCAATAAACTTGTCTTCTTCTTTAACCTTCCTACTTGTACCACGAACGTGCTGTTAGAGGTTTCTTGTTCCTCTATCCCTTGTGAGGTCGGACCTGGGAAACAGAAGCTTTGGATCCCAGAGAGAACCAGGATAACTGGTCAGGCCAATGCCTGGTATGAAGATGATGGAAATGGAAGATATAAAAGAAGGAGAAATGAAAGATGGAGCAACTGGCTGAATGCTGCCGTGGGAAACCGGATGATCCGGAAAATGCCCATCCCAGCGCCATGTTGTCCATCACAAATCTCCTTATACGGTCGCGTGGGATCGAACCCGGGCTTCCTGGTGAGTGCCAAGCGGTCTAAACACTTCCAATAAACTTGTCCTGGAGTATAATAGCCATTGCTAAACTATATTCGGTGCGTAACATTTGTTTTTAGAAATAAGCTAAAGTGTTACAATCACAGTACATTCTCAACCCACTCATCCAAAACGACGTATCATTCCATCTTTTCTAAATCCGCATATGCATTTACACAATTAGTTTCGTAATGCATTTGGGTATAGTTGGTCAAATCATGTCATACTTCGAGTTCCATGATATTCCTACGAAATTCAAGGGAAAGAGATGAATGGTGCTAGAGTTAAGAGAAATCGATATTGGGGTACTGTAACTAAAGACAAACAACAGCCTGAAGAATATTGATGGTAAACTATGATTTGACATAAATTACACTCTTTCAATAAGAATATTTTGTCTATTTCTTACGAGTATGACGGGAGATGAACTCTTACAAATTGCAATGAGAAATTAAAGTGCTTTTGATAGCTTTCCCGAAAATTCAAGCTGCACATATTGTTTCGTTTGGAAATATATGAGCATTGGGAACCTTGAACAAATCTTTGGAGATATTGTATAACAAATTAGAAAACGTTAAAGTTTATCTCTCTAGATGTGAAAAGTTACTTCCGATGACTTTCTGTAATGTCTATTGTGTGAATATGCAATATTTTGATCATATAGTTTAACGTTTCCTTACCTGCAGTTGGTGGAGGAATTCCTATATTAAGGCCGGGAATGAGAAACAGAGATTTGAGCAGAAGGTCATGTTTCGAAGCCCCATGAATAAAATAAAAATAAAAACGCCTATTCTATCACAATTTCCTTGTGAGAACGTCAGTGTTGTAAATTTGTGTGACGTTCGAGCAGCATAACTGAAAAATAAAAGAATACAAGGTACTTAAGATTATCTTTCGAGTACGCAAAGGAAAAGTTTTGAAACTCATAATTTGTCATAAGTTGCGCTAGCGGGTTTGTATGACATTCCAGAAGTTTGAAGTATTTTCATGATAAATGAAACAATTTCAAGAATCTTTACGAAATGTCACTATGTACAAATGTATTTTTTTATCTTGAAAAGTGTAGAGCAATGCGCAGTGGAAACTGGACAAGTCCACCTCAGAACGGTTGCAACTGGAGGGGATTGCAGGTCAGTTGCGTACCAGTTGCGAGCAACTAAACACGTGCAGAGCTACTCGAAAACACTAAAGCTTGTTTCAAAATGTACTTGTATCCTGGTTGCAAGAGAGCATTTATAAATGACACCTCCTAGCAGCACACTAGGAAATAAAGTGCTACATTTAAAAACACAAGAAGTAGTAATCAATATCCATAGATTTATAGAAAAGGAACAATGGTCTGAGTCAGCTATAAATATCTGGGGAAGAGTATCTGAGGCAACAGTTGTGTCTGAGAGCAGTTTATGAGAGTTGTTAAGGAAAGAAAAGCCATTGGTGTTAGTGCAACAACGTCCTTCTCTATGCCCAGTAATCAAAGATTAAGAACATGCACAAAATCTTAATTGGATCTTTTAATTCAGAAGTAGTTATGCGAACTATGAATAATTTTTAAAGTACAGAAAAAGAAAGACCAACTTTGAAGAAAGTGCTTATGAAGCTGAAATATCTAGTGTCTTCCAAGGCAGTGACTGAACATTAAGAACAGTTCTTTTGAAGCTAGGATTATTTGAAAAAAAAAACACTAAGCGTGACAGACAAATTTTAATCGAACATCGCACCATACGTGAAAAAATGCTTAAGTATTTTCGAAATATTTGGAGATATCGTAGTGAAGTTTGTATAGTTTATATGGATGAAACTTATATAAATGCAGCACATACTGGACCATATGCCTGGAGAGAAATACGTTACAGGGACTCTGCAGCGATATTGAAATTTATTATTGAACATATGACGTTCTGGAAACCAGACATTCGCCCTCTTGACAGACTAGGCTAGGTCCTCTACATGCAGGGGAGAGATACGTAAGAAATGGGAATATTCGCTAGAGTACAGAAATGAGAAGAGTGTTTTAGTTTTAATATAGTTTATAGCACTTCGACAATGCACTGAATAGAAGAGGAACACTCAGTCAACAATAATTATGTCGCTGTATTTTATTATTAATTGTTCCACCAAAATAACTATTTAACATTTAGACAAAGGATTCAACGGATCAATGATTTTCGCTTGGAGAAATGACCAGAGATAATCTTAGTTGTAGGCACTTCCTCTCTCACACACAGCTATCTGTCCATTCAGTATTCTCTCAATATTCATTACAGATGGTCTGTACCTTCCCGTTAAAAGCTACAGCTAAATGTAAGGCATAACTAAATAACATAATTAACATTTTATAGAAAATGTAATATATAACTACACATATTTTGCAAGCTATAAGATATTACAGGTGGAGCCATCTATGGGCAACAGCGCCAGATAGATGAAAAGATCGCAGATCTTACCGGGCAATCCCTATAACTAAAGGAGTGTTCGTTTTCCATATTTTGACTGACAGTGAGTATATTATATTCACAATACCTAGCGCAAGTATTGGAAAATTTCCACAAATAATAAGCAATTATTGTGAAATAAATCACTCCACTGTAGAATGTGCCGAAATTGCGTGTGTTAACGAGATCTGCACTTTCTGTAGCAAAGTTTTCTACATATGATATGCAAAAGTAACCAAGAAGAAAAACACCCCAAAAATTTAAGACAAATTTTCATGTGTGCCAAAAGTACCCCGAACATACAGTATTTTAGTAAATGCGGTTACACATAATTTTCATAATATAAATATTTTTACGTCGTGAAGGAGCAGTTACATCGTTTTACTCTAAAAGAAAGTGGTTCGGTTTCGATACCAGGAGGGCGCATCTGAGATTTTCGGTTGACAACAGAACGCATTGCGTGTTTAGTCTGAGATCTCAGTTTTCCACGCCACCATTGCAGCAATTGCTCTATTATCATCTTTCTTTCATTCATCTCGCGCTCATTCTCTCATCTGCTTCTCTCATTCTCATACAAGTAATTCAAGCAAGCAAGCAAGCAAGCAAGCAGGCAAGCAAGCAAGCAAGCAGGCAGGCAAGCAGGCAAGCAGGCAGGCAGACAGGCAGGCAGGCCGGCAGGCAGGCAGGCAGGCAGGCAGGCAGGCAGGCATACACTTTCTTGCAGGACACATTTCACAGGTATCATATGACATTTGTTGTAATGTAAGCCTTTCTCGAATATAAACCTTTTAATCTCTTGGCTACGCTATCAAAACGTAACCTACAAGCCAACACATAGCGACCAGCACTTTAAAGGTTTAAAGATCCCTCTACGCCTCTGCATACCGAAATTATTCTTTCATCTTTTAAGAGATGTGTAATATATACATATAAACATTTACCTTATGAGGATTAGGCAGATAGAAGGAAAAGTTCTTATGAATATTGAGTACATGACTCAGTAGAGGAAGTCATGTAGGTAAACGTCCTTTAAAACCTTCCACTACTTGATCTGATGAAGAAAGCCCACTCCACGCTCTTTATTTTACCTTTTGCAAACAAATTTGCCTGCCAAGTCTCTAGGTCAGCAACCCGTAAACTGTCCATTATACTGATCACTACATTTACATGCTACTCAAAAGATAACCATGGCGACATCAAAGGATGCGTTAAGATACGGGTATTCTGTGTAGCTGGGATAAGATGTTATTTATTTTATTTTCATTTTTGTAGTTTTCGTCCTCCAACGTTAAGGCATATCGGATGATGAATGAAACGGGTGAAATGATGTCCAAATGGACCATGGGTCCATGGAGCTTAGACCTACCTGACAGTCGTCTTTCAGGATAAGGGAAAACCCCGGGATTAACCTTATCCATGTAATTAATTCTGACCGAGGTTCGAACTCAGGACCTCTTGAACGTGAGGCAGACACGTTACCATCTACGCTAACGAAGCGGGCAGACGCAGGGATAAGATGCCTTGGCACGCTCGCTATAGAGAGAGTAACGTCGTCGCCTGTTCTCCAAGTTATCTGGATTGCAAGCATAGACAGTTATTTCTTGAAATATTTATAAATGAACAATAAGATTAATGGCCGCACCATCGCCGAGTGCTTAGAACGTCTTACTTCCACCAAGGCGTATTTATAAGTTTGCCAAGAACAGACGTTTGTTTAAAATCGGTCGAAATATTGTCGACTGATCGAATAATAGATACATGAACGCATTTGTAGAGAAAAAAATCTTAGCAACCACCTTTATATTAGCCTCCTTAATTCTATATATAATTATCGCTGATTTAATTATATCACCTGAATTACCGTAAACGAGATCTGAAACAAGCTATTTTGGAATTGCTTATAAACTTAACGCACAAACGCAAATTAGTACTAAAGAAACTTGGATATCCCATCCAAATTGTAATTTTCTTTGTACTTTAATATCTATGGCTCCATCATACCTAAAAGGGAAGTTTGCTACTGTACATCATACCAAATTTGTGATCTTTCAATCTAGTAATATGTATAGTTGTACTCAGATTCCAACTGATCAAAAGAAAGATTCCAAATGTACAGAAATCAATACCAACAGTTTATGAACCAAGGTGTCGAGGTCCGTCAATATATACTCGTTTCAGGGTACTTCCTTTCTCATCCAAATTTAATTCTTCTCTTGTTATTGAGTCTGTGTACATTATAAATGACCATTCTTATCACAGTACTATCGCGCACTATAATCTAAGCTTAACCTAAACGACTTACCCATGTGACAAGAAAATTTGAGTATTAAATTGCCATACTTCTTCTGCGGTAAAAGATATTACAGGTAGAGCCATCTGTGGACAGCAGCGAGCACTTTTTGAAATTGCTTTCGCCTCTAAGCCAATAAGTGTTTCTGAAGTAAAATCCGTGTAACCAAAACATATCCCCCTGTAATAAAAAGAGATATAATTTGAACAATGACCGAAGGTACTGTTATCACACTCCATTCTCGAGCCACTCCTCCAAAACCGCATATTATTCCACCATTCCCAACTGTTATGCATATACCTACAGAAGTGGATCCGTAGCTCATTTCGATTATGTTGGTCAAATCGTGCCGAGTTTCAAGCCTCAAGCTATTTCTGTGAAATCGCCTGAAAGAGAGGAACGTTGACTAGCGGTTTTGAGATACTATATCGATCTTGAAAAATGGAATCAAAAGACAAGAAATTCTCAAAAAACCTTCAGTGGGGTGATGTATGTTGTAATAAATTACCCTCTTTTAACAAGAACCACTTTAACAAAATTTTGCTTATTTATTATAATTTGCAACTTGGATGAACTCTTTATAAAGTATTTTGAAAATACAAAGCACCTCCGAGATCTTTGCAAAAATATTCAAGCTACAAATTTTATTTGTTTTGCAAATATATTGATGAACGTCAAAGTCACCTGTACCCCAGAGTAGAAGTGCACCCATAAATAAATTATTGAATTTGTAACCGAGGCTTTTATTGAACTATCTTTTAACAGATATTTGCAAAATTTTTGAACACATCCACTGAAATATTTGTAAAAGGTGCTTATGAATCGTGATCTTGGTTATTTCATGGCATTAATTTATATTGCACTTGGAGTACTTCCATTTCACACAGTTATTTGTTATTTTGAATTTACGTTTGCATACAATTAATATACACTTCCCTTTTACGTAGTAAGAAAAACATAAATCTATGCTGAACCTAAAGAAGTTAATCACATGTCCTACAAAGGTTTATAAATTATTGTTGATCTCTTTCCTCGGCATAAGATATTAAAGATAAGAGCTTTCTAGGGACAGAAGGGAGATGTTTCTTGGAGCTTACCTTGATTCTGAGCCAATAAACTTGTCTTCTTCTTTAACCTTCCTACTTGTACCACGAACGTGCTGTTAGAGGTTTCTTGTTCCTCTATCCCTTGTGAGGTCGGACCTGGGAAACAGAAGCTTTGGATCCCAGAGAGAACCAGGATAACTGGTCAGGCCAATGCCTGGTATGAAGATGATGGAAATGGAAGATATAAAAGAAGGAGAAATGAAAGATGGAGCAACTGGCTGAATGCTGCCGTGGGAAACCGGATGATCCGGAAAATGCCCATCCCAGCGCCATGTTGTCCATCACAAATCTCCTTATACGGTCGCGTGGGATCGAACCCGGGCTTCCTGGTGAGTGCCAAGCGGTCTAAACACTTCCAATAAACTTGTCCTGGAGTATAATAGCCATTGCTAAACTATATTCGGTGCGTAACATTTGTTTTTAGAAATAAGCTAAAGTGTTACAATCACAGTACATTCTCAACCCACTCATCCAAAACGACGTATCATTCCATCTTTTCTAAATCCGCATATGCATTTACACAATTAGTTTCGTAATGCATTTGGGTATAGTTGGTCAAATCATGTCATACTTCAAGTTCCATAATAATCCTACGAAATTCAAGGGAAAGAGATGAATGGTGCTAGAGTTAAGAGAAATCGATATTGGGGTACTGTAACTAAAGACAAACAACAGCCTGAAGAATATTGATGGTATACTATGATTTGACATAAATTACACTCTTTCAATAAGAATATTTTGTCTATTCCTTACGAGTATGACGGGAGAGGAACTCTTACAAAGTGCAATGAGAAATTAAAGTGCTTTTGATAGCTTTCCCGAAAATTCAAGCTGCACATATTGTTTCGTTTGGAAATATATGAGCATTGGGAACCTTGAACAAATCTTTGGAGATATTGTATAACAAATTAGAAAACGTTAAAGTTTATCTCTCTAGATGTGAAAAGTTACTTCCGATGACTTCTGTAATGTCTGTTGTGTGAATATGCAATATTTTGATCATATAGTTTAACGTTTGCTTACCTGCAGTTGGTGGAGGAATTCCTATATTAAGGCCGGGAATGAGAAACAGAGATTTGAGCAGAAGGTCATGTTTCGAAGCCCCATGAATAAAATAAAAATAAAAACGCCTATTCTATCACAATTTCCTTGTGAGAACGTCAGTGTTGTGAATTTGTGTGACGTCCGAGCTGCATAACTGAAAAATAAAAGAATACAAGGTACTTAAGATTATCTTTCGAGTACGCAAAGGAAAAGTTTTGAAACTCATAATTTGTCATAAGTGGCGCTAGCGGGTTTGTATGACATTCCAGAAGTTTGAAGTATTTTCATGATAAATGAAACAATTTCAAGAATCTTTACGAAATGTCACTATGTACAAATGTATTTTTTATCTTGAAAAGTGTAGAGCAATGCGCAGTGGAAACTGGACAAGTCCACCTCAGAACGGTTGCAACTGGAGGGGATTGCAGGTCAGTTGCGTACCAGTTGCGAGCAACTAAACACGTGCAGAGCTACTCGATAACACTAAAGCTTGTTTCAAAAAGTACTTGTATCCTGGTTGCAAGAGAGCATTTATAAATGACACCTCCTAGCAGCACACTAGGAAATAAAGTGCTACATTTAAAAACACAAGAAGTAGTAATCAATATCCATAGATTTATAGAAAAGGAACAATGGTCTGAGTCAGCTATAAATATCTGGGGAAGAGTATCTGAGGCAACAGTTGTGTCTGAGAGCAGTTTATGAGAGTTGTTAAGGAAAGAAAAGCCATTGGTGTTAGTGCAACAACGTCCTTCTCTATGCCCAGTAATCAAAGATTAAGAACATGCACAAAATCTTAATTGGATCTTTTAATTCAGAAGTAGTTATGCGAACTATGAATAATTTTTAAAGTACAGAAAAAGGAAGACCAACTTTGAAGAAAGTGCTTATGAAGCTGAAATATCTACTGTCTTCCAAGGCAGTGTCTGAACATTAAGAACAGTTCTTTTGAAGCTAGGATTATTTGAAAAAAAAAAACACTAAGCGTGACAGACAAATTTTAATCGAACATCGCACCATACGTGAAAAAATGCTTAAGTATTTTCGAAATATTTGGAGATATCGAAGTGAAGTTTGTATAGTTTTTATGGATGAAATTAATATAAATGCAGCACATACTGGACCATATGCCTGGAGTGAAATACGTTACAGGGACTCTGCAGCGATATTGAAATTTATTATTGAACATATGACGTTCTGGAAACCAGACATTCGCCCTCTTGACAGACAAGGCTAGGTCCTCTACATGCAGGGGAGAGATACGTAAGAAATGGGAATATACGCTAGAGTACAGAAATGAGAAGAGTGTTTTAGTTTTAATATAGTTTATAGCACTTCGACAATGCACTGAATAGAAGAGGAACACTCAGTCAACAATAATTATGTCGCTGTATTTTATTATTAATTGTGCCACCAAAATAACTATTTAACATTTAGACAAAGAATTCAACGGATCAATGATTTTCGCTTGGAGAAATGACCAGAGATAATCTTAGTTGTAGACACTTCCTCTCTCACACACAGCTATCTGTCCATTCAGTATTCTCTCATTATTCATTACAGATGGTCTGTACCTTCCCGTTAAAAGCTACAGCTAAATGTAAGGCATAACTAAATAACATAATTAACATTTTATAGAAAATGTAATATATAACTACACATATTTTGCAAGCTATAAGATATTACAGGTGGAGCCATCTATGGGCAACAGCGCCAGATAGATGAAAAGATCGCAGATCTTACCGGGCAATCCCTATAACTAAAAGAGTGTTCGTTTTCCATATTTTGACTGACAGTGAGTATATTATATTCACAATACCCAGCGCAAGTATTGGAAAATTTCCACAAATAATAAGCAATTATTGTGAAATAAATCACTCCACTGTAGAATGTGCCGAAATTGCGTGTGTTAACGAGATCTGCACTTTCTGTAGCAAAGTTTTCTACATATGATATGCAAAAGTAACCAAGAAGAAAAACACCCCAAAAATTTAA
>JAUKNK010000157.1:565000-647500 GCA_030765055.1 Mantis religiosa
CATTTGACATTGATTACAAGGTTGTAAAAAGGATTCCTACTTTGAAATTCACATGCGATGCTGAACATACTGTGATGATGCCCCAAGTTGCGGCGACATGTGGAACAGGATTTCCTCGGTATGGTTTGAATTCGTTGTTGAACATTGTGCCTGCATAGTTATGAGTAATATGATCTCTTCTTTTTAAGGGTGGTAATTAAATTTGTAAACATTATATGGGTATATCAATGCCATAAATAAAGGCCAGAGGTATGTGCATTTTTCCATGAGTATAGTGCACATGAACTGTAGTGTTATCCCTCGTCTATGTAAACAACTACGAGTAGGTACAGCCTGACCATGACAGGTACAGCGACAAGAAACAAAACAGTTGCGTTACACTACATCTTGACCTTTCTTCTGCATAAACTTTCAAGGCAATGCCTCACAGTTTGGTTCTAATGGCAGTTGTTTGCACACCTGATGGCCATGCTGTACATCTGACATCATTCATACTCTATGTCCAGCTAACTTGTCTGGCATACGTGCGTGGATCTCGTAAGTTGGAAGTACATTGTCGTTTTCAGTAGCAATATCTTCAGGATAAGATCCTTATCTTGGAAAGGTTCAACTAGAAGGGATTTTTGTGTTTAATTGTAACACTTAGCAGTGCTCTAGGACATTAAACAAGTCATACAGAAAATAACTTCACCAGGAAAACATAAATCATTTCAGCTACCACCACCATACATCAAAACATGTTTTTCTTCTAATCTTTTATCACCACCACCGAACAAAGAACTTTTATAAATTTGACTGACAAAGGAACACATTTTAAGAACTATTTATACTAAACATAATATTATAGAATTACAATTGGAAAATTTGACAACCGTTTGCTTATAGAGATAATAATACATTGAACCAATACAAGACATATTACATTCTCTTTGCACCACAGGACATTTTAACAATCATCCATAAATTCCTGTATACAGGAATGAGATTTTTATGACCTGATCACAGATCATACTACAATAGACTCTGTTCACCTGTTACAGGTTCACCAAGAATTAGAAGCTAAAAAACATTTTCATTTGTTCTTTAGTCATTTTCCTCTTTTGTTTGCCTTCTCATGAATGTTTCGCAGACAAGTTGTTTCAAGTTCCTTTGAAGTAACTGGGCTGAAAGTTCCCTGTGTCTTTTAAAAAAAGGTAAAAAACTTGTTTGCAGTCTGCCTATCAATTTTGTAACTCGAGGTAAAGCTATGTACAGATTGCGGAACACTAGCTGTAGTTTTCTCTTCTTTGTGAGACAGTGTTGATGTTGATGACTTTTCATACTGCAATTGATTCTGTTCCCTGTTCCAAAAATTGCATTTCACCTCAACCTCCTCTGTTATAAACATGCTTATTTCCTCTACAATCTGTTGTGCTTTCTGACATGGACTTCTGTTATCATCTTCTATGTTCATGTGTCAAATGTAGTAATATTCCTGGATGAAATGCCGTATTCAACCTTAAGCTGGTCATTAAGAGAAATGACAGCTTTGAAATTATCCAACTCAACCAGTTCAGCCTATTCTGGTGCCCACATTTGCAAATTCCAATAGCGATCCATAGATTCATACATCCTTGCACTATCAAATGATGATAATATACATTCTTTTATAGTTTGTAATTGCTTTAAAACAAGCTCCTGCTCACTGTTTGCTAGACACACAATTTATAATTAATCTGAAATTTGATTTACTTTTAATGCACTTAGAGTGTCTGATTAATTTTCTGTAGGAATGTAAGCTAAAATTGTATTATTATTTGTAAATGATCTCTAGAATATTGTCATCAATATGTTCTAATACACTGGCCTCAACTCTCTGAGTAGAGAGTTTGTACTCATTTGTTTTATTATTCTTGTTGCTCTGAAGATGAACGTCATGTACAGCTTGAGAAGCCACCTTCATTTTCAGGTTCCTCCTGTACTTCAAAATCAGTAGATGTATCGAGGATAACATTATATATTTCTGTGTCATCCCATTATATTTCCGAATTATTATGTGATATAATATATCTGCGACTTCCATATTCTTAACTTAATTGTCATTTCCATATTAAGCATGTCGCAACTTTGTCTCTATTATTTGTACCTACCACATTGGTACGATTAATCCTCTTCATGATATCACTTACACAGTTTACACAGTAAATCACATGCAAATACTCCAAGAGACACATACGTACTGAAGCTATACCATTCATGCAACTCGAACAATGGTTAATGCAGCTACATGCTACCATGTAATGGTGCTTGCTGACAAGTGCAGAATTTTGCTTAGAAATGACACAGACACTGTTGTTTTAAGGATTGCTTGATATTCTGTGCATGTTTTTATGTGGTTCTAAGTTCTTGAACTCAAAGTTGCCCCTTGTTAGAATAATAACAGAGAGTAACATAGGTAATCCTTGTAGATCAATTTTTAAACTATTTTTTGGAAGTATTACTATTTGCAAACCAAAATAGTTCTCAATTGAAATTCAATAATGAAGTTCATACTAAAGCACTAGGTGAAAATGTAACATAAACTCTTTGGGGAAAAAAAAAGGAGTTGAATCTGGAAGTGTATATTTTTCTAAGTCCACATGTTTTCTATGCCCAGTTTACATTGGTGTCATGGAAGCATTTCTTTAGCTTCATCCTTCTACTTCATCCTACATAATTATAATGATGAGAATGTTCACATATTGTGTATTATTCCATGCGTTTCGTGCATATTCACATAGCAATTCCTTCCTCTTTTTTGCACACTGTAATGTGTACGAAAACATGAGTCTCATAATTGACTCATAATTGAGTCTTAGTTACTAAATGTGCATTGACAGCCGAGTGGTTATAGACAAGTATGTAGGCGGTAAACCTACCAAAGTTTGAATCCCAGACATCATTTTTACTTTTTATTGTTCAAACACGAAATGCATATTATGCACATTGTAATATAACTTCTAATTCCTAAGGTTTACTTGATTTTATGACGTTTATACTCTGAAAGACTACTCTGTCTTTAAACTAACTCAAATAAATGTTTCATTTATATGTAAAACGAAATAAAAATGGAAATTAACTTAACATTGGCTGTGCAAACCCTCTGCTTCTATTACTTACTGTCCTCATTCTGCACGGCATGGATGAGACCAAATGCCTAGTGAAATTTTAACGAAAGGATACTTAGCAGCAACATTCATTACAGATGAATAAGCCTGAGTGTAGACACAACCAATATTGCGGGAATTTTCTAATAATATTGCATTTATTTTGCAAATGATAAAAATATGTTATTTGTTAGATACTGTCAACATTAAAAACTCAATGCCATGGCCGGGATTTGAACCACAGATCTTCTGCTTTCTGTGCAATCGCTCTAACCCATAGAGCTACCATGGTCAACTATCATGTTGACTCTATCTATCAAAAACCTTAGCCTATATACAGCTAGTGTGAAAAAATGATTAATTACCATCAGTTAACTAAAATATGTTATTTGTGTTTTTATAAATGAATGTGTTTAAAATAGTATTATTTATCTTCTGCAAGAAAAACATAAGGCATTGTGTTAAAGTAACAATAATAAAAAGAAACGTGCACATCAAGCTTTCGAATCCATGTTGTTACACTTACGAGACACATATGTTTTACCTCTTGGCTACCATGCATACGACCAAGCCGCAAAGCATCTCCATATCTATCACATAGCTTTGAAATGAATTCAGAGTGGTATCTAAGCTCATATTGGTAAAAGTAATGTTCTTTTGCAGTAACCATGTGTAGATCAAGTTATGGAAAAGTTGAGTCATATGGAAAACTTCAATGACATAGCTGGGATTCAAATCATTGAACTTATCAATCTGGCTCCACCTTTCTAAGGGTATATTCTGAATGCAGCATTATTGAATGGTTCCAATGTTTTCCAAATCAAAATTTTTTTCTGGTAGCTGTACTTTTTTTTTCTACGGCTGTACATATTCTTTCAGAAAATACTAAATTAATGGAAAATATAGTAATACAACATACAGTTCTATCAAATGAATAAGATCTGAAGATAAATCTAATAACTTTAAAGTGAAGACTAAGAAATTTGCATATGAAATCTGTTTTTATATTGTCTGTGAGTAGCTCTGTAAACAAACTGTGTCGTTTTTAAAACATACTCTGTACTGTTGTGATGAATAATTTATATTATCAGTGATACATGAATTGTGTGTAAGTTAATAATTTCATAAATAATATATAAAATATAATTATTTGTGACAAAATTTCACTTATGTTTTGCAGAAATTGATGAAAATTTCAAAGAATTGAGTTGAAACTAGTTTCACAAACCTTGTACCTTCAGTCACGAAGAATGCAAAACTAGTCTCATCTCAATTCTTCGAAATTTTCATGAATTCATTTAAAAAAATGAGAAGTTTCGTTACAAATGTTTATATTTTATGCAGTATTTGTTGCTTTACTGTTGACAGCTTCTAAATAGAAGCATAAGCATAAATATTGTTTGCCCAGTATGTGATGTACCGTGTCTTTTATCTTTCTAAAGTTTGAAGTGACTTTTAAAATATCCTATATATTAATAGTAGGTTTATTATTTAAGACAAATACTGAAAACACAAAGTGGTTGTGAAAAAATCAATATTCTAAAATCTGATGCTGAAAAAATTGAAATTCTGATTCATCCTTTCAATGGTAGTACGTGAGAGGGAAA
The DNA here is from genome assembly GCA_030765055.1 of Mantis religiosa. Lineage (NCBI taxonomy): Eukaryota > Metazoa > Arthropoda > Insecta > Mantodea > Mantidae > Mantis > Mantis religiosa. The sequence continues at coordinate 569,733 of JAUKNK010000157.1, forward strand.
ATGGGGTGTGATAGACGGAAATGTAAAAATAAGCACAGCTTCTCTCTTGTTTACTGTGGTGCAAGAGGAAGCGATATGACTTGGTATATTGTAGTGGTTAAATATTCAAGTTTTGGATAAGGTATGTATTTTTTGGGTGGAGGAAGGGCTTCATAAGCTGTCTCCTTGCCTTTCAGAGGTATATAGTTGTCCTTTTCATTATAAATAAGTTAACATCAATGTATTATTGTGGTTATATTATATGAACGACAGATAGATATTCTATTTCACGTATGTTTCTATGGATGATGTAGATGATGATGATGATGATGATGATGATATTTCACTAGAAGCGTTTTTAGAGTAAAAAGATGTAACTGCTCCTCCACGACGTAAAAATATTTATATTATTAAAATTTTGTGTAACCGCATTTACTAAAATCCTCTATGTTCGGGGTACTTTTGGCACAAATGAAAATTTGCCTTAAATTTTTTTGGGATGTTTTCCATCTGAGTTACTTTTGCATACTATATGTAGAAAACCTTGCTACAGAAAGTGTAGATCTCGTTATCACACGCAATTTCGGTCACATTCTACAGTGGAGTGAATTATTTCGCAATAATTTCTTATTATTTGTCGAAATTTTCCAATACTTACGCTGAGTATTGTGAATATAATACACTCAATGTCAGTCAAATTATGGAAAGCGAACACTCTTTTAGTTATAGGGATTGCCCGGTAAGATGTGCGATCTCTTCATCTATCTGGTGCTGTTGCCCATAGATGGCTCTACCTGTAATAACTTATAGCTTGCAAAATATGTGTAGTTATGTATTACATTTTGTATCAAATGTTAATTATGTTATTTAGTTAGGCCTTAGATTTAGCTGCAGAATTTTAACGTGAAAGTAGAGACCATTTGTAATGAATAATGAGAGATTACTGAATGTACAGATAATTGTGTGTGAGAGAGGAAGTGCCTACAACTAAGTATATCTCTGGTCATTTGTTCCAGTGAAAATCATTGATCCGTTGAATTCTTTGTCTAAATGTTAAATAATTATTTTGCTGGAACAATTAATAATAAAATACAGCGACATAACAGTTGTTGACTGAGTGTTCCTCTTCTATTCAGTTCATTGTCGAAGTGCTGTAAAACATATTAAAACCAAGAAACTCTTCTCTTTCATGTATTTCATCGTTTATTCCCATTCCTTCCAAAGCTCTTCTCTGTCTGTAGAGGACCTAGTCTTGATCTGCCAAGAGGGTGAATGTCTGGTTTCCAGACCGTCAAATGTTCGCTAGTAGCGAGGGTGTCGTTTATAGTTTTATATTTTATATTTGTGTGTGATGAACGCGGTTCCGGAATGTCATTTCCCACGATTTACTTACTGATAACTTTTGAGATTTTATCTCTGCTTATACAAACTTCACTACATGCCAAGTGTCATTCCTTTAAAAATGTTCTGAAATTCAAGCGCATGACTCTCTGTTCGTACTTGTATAAGTTATTATCTCAGGGTGCCGTATACCCCATATCAGTACAGATAAACGTATAAGCAAATCCTTTTCTTTGCATTTATTTTCGGTTTGAATTCATTTAAGGATTCTGCATCTTTTAAGTGGTAACATGGAGAGGGCTGGTTATATAACTGTTCGTGTATTTTCTTGTAGAAACGATGGCAGCAGGTAAATGCGGTAGTCAAATCCAGTGAAAGATTCAATTTCATTACATAATGTAATCATAAGAACAAAATAACACATTTCTATTTATATCCTTACTCATTTCACATACATATGAATTGCTTCTTTCCCACAGATTTCGGGGTACCATTCCGCACTTTTCTGGGCTCATTTGAGATTATTTCACCCATTTCATTTATTGCCCTTTATGTCAAAGTTTTAGAACTATATGAACAATTAAAAATTAAAATCTCCCACCTTACATTAATCCACTTTGCGCGCTGTTGTAGCTGTATTTATTTTTGTCCGCTGGCAGCACTGATTAAGTAACTATCATAACAAGAAGAATTGTGTATGTAAAATAGTCTCCATTTCCTTATTGTGCAAGTTTCTGGAGCAATTTAAAAGCACATTCGTTATAAATCTGTCTTAAACGAATTTAAAAATTAACAAAATGGTAGAAAAGGACCAATTACAAACATTGTTTCCGGAAAAGAAGCTCTTACTTCGACAAGAAACAGAGTACTACACACTTGACTGTCTGGCGCAGTTATTTAATTTCGCCCACAGAGGTCGTTGCAACACAGCAATACACTACTGTCACCTATAAAGCAGGTTTTGAAAAACTAATCCCAGTCGCCCACCAATTTCAAACACCCGCGCTTATAAATTGTGTGGCAGTCTCTCTTGAGAAGTGTGTTTATAATTAAGTAACACTGAAGATATTAAAATAATGTGGGCACTCCCTCAAATACAAACATGTCTATAAGTTGGTGTAACTGGGAGAGCGCACGTTATATGGACTGCAATGGCATTATCTATCAGGCGCTGTCGCCCATAGATGGCTCTACCTGTAATATTTTATAGCTTGGATGAAAGTCTGTAGTTATATATAAGATTTTGTATAAAATTGTCATTATGTTATCTTTTGTGTCTTATATTTAATTGCAGCTTGTCACGTGAAGGTAAATGCCATCTGTAATGTATAATAACAGAATACTGAACGGACCAATAATTGTTTATGAGAAAGGAAGTGCCTACAACTAGGTATATTTTGGGCATTTGTCCCAGCGAAAATCATAGGGTTGTGGAATCATTATACGATGAATTGTGGAATTCTGATCTGTTTAAATTAAATAGTTGTACATAGTTACTTTGGTAAAAGAACTAATATTAAGAAACAGTGACATAATTATTATCGACTGAGTGTTCCTCTTCTATTCAGTGCATTGTCGAAGTTCTATAAACTATATTAAAGCTGAGATACTTTTCTCATTCCTGTACTTTATCGTTTATTCACATTCCTTCCAAATCTCTCCCCTGCCTGTAGAGGACCTAGCCTTGATCTGCCAAGAGGGTGAATGTCCGGTTTCCAGACCGTCAAATGTTCACTAGTAGCAAGGGTTACGTTTATAGTTTTATATTCTATATTTGTGTGATATGTACACGGCTCAAAAATGTCATTTGCCACGATTTATTTATTTCAGATTTAATCTCCACTTATACAAGCTTTACTATTTGCTCAGTGCCACTTTTTAAAAATTGTTCTGAAATTCAACCGCAAGACTCTCTCTTCGAACTTGTATAAGTTTTTATCACATTGTGGCGTGTACTTGATATTAGTAGAGATAAACGTATAAGCAGATTCGCTTTTTGGCTTTATTTTCATTGTATTCATTTAAGCATTCTGTATCTTTTAAGTCATAAATGGGAGAGGGCTCGCTGTATAACTGTTCGTGTATTTCCATGTAGACACGATGGCAGCAGATGAATACAGTAGTCAAATCCCTTAGTACGTGTAGGCTATGTGTTGTCTTTGATATTTAATATTTTTGGAGATTTAGGAGTGTATAAAACTGAATAGTGGCGTCACATTGACTACAATATAAGTAGGTATAGGTAATTTATACCTATTTAGAATATTTTTGACAAAAACTGTGCTTTAACGAGAGCTAAATATTTTTCTTAGTAAGAATTTGTTTATTATTCACCGCTTAAATCGCTCAAAGCTTGACAGTTGCAGTAATTATGTACACTATTTGGCATTTATAACTGTTCAGAGATGTTTTGTTTCATATATAAACACACAAGTACCTGTATCTGTAAGTGCTTTTTGTGTCACCACAATGTCTCCAAACGGGTTTCCGTTTATAAAATGCTGACGAACATACCTATGTAGAAATTAAATTAGGTAAATTAATAAAATTCTTCAGCAATATTTTATAAAATCAAAACTGTTACAAATTATTTTATTTTTGCGGAGAAAATGCGCTAGAAAGCTCCTTTTCGAATCATTGCACAATGCTGAGCTTACGTACAAAGTTTGCAATTTGCACAACCAAGGTTTCGAAGAAACACTAAATGGTGGTTGTATGGGTTCACTATAATTCAGAAGATCTACAATCCTAACTACAAAGACATATTCATCTTAACGAAGCAGTTGAAGTTGGTTATTGTTTACTTTTAAAAATAAGGGGAGCAAAATGCCGTACTTGAATATATGTGCGTGTCAAACTAAAACTATAACTGGGATTTCCTGGCCATTGTCTATAAATCCCTTTTCATTCTTAATTGTTGTTGTACAAATTTTATAAATGGCAATTCATGACACATCTACAAATGGTAACAGGATTAGTATTTGTGGTATTATTAATGATACCTTAATAGCAATACTAGCTTCAGTAAGAGTAGTAAAATTAATATTGGTAGTAGCAGTGAAAGTAAGCGTGATAGCAGTAAGAGCTGGATTAGCAGTCTTAGTATTGTGAAGAGTAATGTTTTAAATTAGTAGTTTTTTGAATATGAAATAGTTACGTGCACGACATTACAGAAGACTTTGATTTGCCACAAATAGTACCTCAGACATAGTCACTTTTCATTTTGGAAATGCTGGTAACATTTTCTTAAAAGTGTTGTTCTTTATTTGGTAGTTTCTGTGTATTTCCTTCCTCACTCTCTCTCTCTCTCTCTCTCTCTCTCTCTCCCTCTCACTCTGTCCTCTAATATTTATTTGGCTCGGATTTTACAGTGTCCATACTTCTCGATTTTTCATGGTGATATCTCATAGATTACTGGACTTTTTGGAAATCAAATTTTCCTTGAGCCTCATTCGTCTGTACTTCAGATGCTTTAAAGTGGAAGAATATGTGTTACACAGTGTCTACTTCTTTACAGCAATTACAACTAGCATCACCAGTTAATCCCAACGTCTTTTCAAAGTAACTGTATGTTACATGTTCCATAACTGTTTTATAAATTACGTCATCCAACGTTATGTCATATCGAAAGATGAATGAAGGGGTGATATGATGCTCAAATGAGGGCGAGTGTACGAGGGTCGTAAATAGTGAAAATAAGATTTTGGAACAATGGAATGTTTATTATATAGTATAATCAAATGTCCTCAACGTTTAGCATCCTTATTGCAATATCAGAGCAAAATTATAAAATGCAATTTAAATGTACAATATTTGTTTGGCTGTTTTATTTACGGAGGGACTGTCGGTGTGGGTTGTAGAACCGCAGCTGGGCTAAAATAAAACGGATTACCGGGGCGAATGTAAGTGAAAAATGTAATTCATTGTTGCAATGGATATCATCAAAGAAGCAACAAGTAATTGCATTTACAAAATCACGAATTCGGTAAAGATGACAGTCGAGATCTACTTTGAATAATGGTTAATTAAAATCAGGAATAAATCGGCCTCTGTTGCTCATTTTGAAAAGCCTGTAAAACGATGGCTGAAACAGGAACGTCGACGATAACTCCTAATGCCTTACCAATTCCTGAAATATTGGAACGGGTGTTCGCAAGCCTGGATGGCGTATCTCTAGTAAGATGTACAGCAGTATGCAAGTTGTGGAAGCAAGTTGAACACAACCTTTATAAGCTTGACGAAAACGTACAGAGGCACAGATCCTGCATGTGTATTGTGAAGCTGTTATGAAAGTATATAAAGCCCTCCGACTGTCACATGGAATTTAGGGATGAATGTTCTTTTCCTCGGCTGTAAAAGCAGGTGCTTAAGGATCACAAAAAGAAATTCAGTGTGAAGAGGATAGAAAAATGTATCCTGGTACTTTGGTTTAAATTGTAAATATTAATACTGCACAAGTTGTATTTGTATTACTCTTATTAAAATATATAATTAAATTATCAGTTTTTTTTATACAAATTATATGTAAATGCTCAAAAGTCCAAATACAAAGACTGTCCTTCAGGATAAGAGAAAATGCCATAAGAAACGTTACCCAGGTAACCTACCCTCGTCAAGTTTCGAACCCGAGACTACTTGACAGTAAGGCAAACCCGCTACCATCTACGTGAGGCGGCCATTACTCGTCCGATAGCACGAAACCCATCCTAAAAAATCCTAACTCAAAATTCCGCTCCGCGGTTAAACCGGTTTTTGGTTGGGCACGCAGCACTCCATATAGACCGATGAGCGTTCATGATTTTAAGTAATTTTATTTATAAATTGCAAAAAGATTGTAGTTGTGTTTCTTTATTATTATTATTATTATTATTATTATTATTATTATTATTATTATTATTATTATTATTATTATTATTATTATTATTATTATTATTATTATTATTATTATTATTATTATTATTATTATTATTATTATTATTATTATTATTATTATTATTATTATTATTATTATTATTATTATTATTATTATTATTATTATTATTATTATTATTATTATTATTATTATTATTATTATTATTATTATTATTATTATTATTATTATTATTATTATTATTATTATTATTATTATTATTATTATTATTATTATTATTATTATTATTATTATTATTATTATTATTATTATTATTATTATTATTATTATTATTATTATTATTATTATTATTATTATTATTATTATTATTATTATTATTATTATTATTATTATTATTATTATTATTATTATTATTATTATTATTATTATTATTATTATTATTATTATTATTATTATTATTATTATTATTATTATTATTATTATTATTATTATTATTATTATTATTATTATTATTATTATTATTATTATTATTATTATTATTATTATTATTATTATTATTATTATTATTATTATTATTATTATTATTATTATTATTATTATTATTATTATTATTATTATTATTATTATTATTATTATTATTATTATTATTATTATTATTATTATTATTATTATTATTATTATTATTATTATTATTATTATTATTATTATTATTATTATTATTATTATTATTATTATTATTATTATTATTATTATTATTATTATTATTATTATTATTATTATTATTATTATTATTATTATTATTATTATTATTATTATTATTATTATTATTATTATTATTATTATTATTATTATTATTATTATTATTATTATTATTATTATTATTATTATTATTATTATTATTATTATTATTATTATTATTATTATTATTATTATTATTATTATTATTATTATTATTATTATTATTATTATTATTATTATTATTATTATTATTATTATTATTATTATTATTATTATTATTATTATTATTATTATTATTATCATTATTACTAATATTAATTACGGTGCACTTCAGCGAGGCGGGGACTCCTATGTCACCAGCCCCGATGGGCTGGTGTAGGTAAATTCCATTTTTTGCTTCCACGTTAACCAAAAAAAAAGCGAAAATTTTTGATCGGTGGAATGTAGATAGACAGACACAGAAGAGTTGTGAACAGTTAGTTTAGAAGAACAACCAATAATAAAATACAGCGACATATTTGTCGACTGAATGTTCCGCATACACATATACCCTCATACCAGGCATTGGCCTGATGAGCTATCTTGATTCTCTATGGGATCCAAAGCTTCCGTTTCCCAGGTCCAACCTCACAAGGGATAGAGGAACAAGAAATCTCTATCAGCACGTTAGTGGTACAAGTGGGAAAGTTAAAGAAGAAGACAAGTTTATTGGCTCAGAATCAAGGTAAGCTCCAAGAAACATCTCCCTTCTGTCCATAGAAAGCTCTTATCTTTAATATCTTATACCGTGGAAGAAGAACGACAATAACTTATAAACCTTTGTAGGACATGTTATTAACTTCTTTAGGTTTAGCATAGATTTATGTTTGCCTTACTACGTAAAAGGGAAGTGTATGTTAAATGTATGCAAACGTAATGTCAAAATAACAAATAACTGTGTGTGAAATGGAAGTACTCTAAATGCAATATATATATTAATGCCACGAAATAACCAGGATCACGACTCAGAGACACATGTCACAAATATTTCAGTGAATGTGTTTGAAAATTGAGCAAAGCTCTGCTTAATAAGAGCCTCGGTTACAAATTCAATAATTTATTTATTGGTGCACCTCTACTGTGGGATACAGGGGACTTTGACGTTCATCAATATATCTGCAAAACAATAAAACTGTAGCTTGAATATTTTTGTAAAAATCTCGGACCTACATTATATTTTCAAAATTCTTATTAATGACTTCATCCCAGTTGAAAATTATAATAAATAACTAAAATGTTTTTAAAGCGGGTCTTGTTAAAATAGGGTAATTTATTACAACATACCTCACCCCATTGAAGGTTTTGGAGAATTTATTTGTCTTTCGATTCCATTTTTCAGTATAGATATATCTTAAAACTCCAAGTCACTCTTCCAGTCTCTCAGGCGATTTCACAGAAATAGCTTAAGGTTTGAAACACGGCACGATTGGACTAACATAATCAAAATGGTCTACGGATCCACTTCTGTAAACATATACATAAAATTTGGGAATGATGGAAGGATATGGGGTTTTGGCGGAGTGACTCGAGAATGTAGTGTGATAACAGTACTTTCAGCCATTATTTAAATTATACCTTTTATTATTATAGGGGAATGTGTTTTAGTTATACCGATTTTATTTTAGAAACACTTATTGGCTTAAAGGCAAACTCAATTTTGAAAAGTGCTCGCTGCTGTCCATAGATGGCTCTACCTGCAATATCTTTTACCGAAGATGATGAATGGAAATTTAGTACACAACTTTGTTTGTCACATGGATAAGTCCTTTAGGTTTAGTATAGATTCTAGTGCCCTTTATTACTAGAAAAGAACGGTCATTTAGAATGTACACAGACGCAATAACAAAAGAAGTGTTAAATTTGGATGAGAAAGGAAGTACCCTCATACGAGTATATATTGAGGGACTTCGGCACCTTGGTTCATTGGATTTTGGAATTTGACTGATTGATTTATATAAATTTTACTTTGAATCTACTTATACACGTTATTAGATTAAATACAATTTTTGTATGATGTACAACAGCATTTTTGCCTTTTAGTTATGATGGAGGATGTTGATTCTAAAGTAAAGAGGAAATAACGCGTTGGATGGAGTATCCAATTTACTTTAGTACTCTTTGGCGTTTGTGCGATAAGTTTATAAGCATTTCCAAAATAGCTTGTTTCAGTAGAACTCGTTTACGGTAACTCAGGTGATGTAATTAATTCATCGATAATTATATATAGAATTAAGGAGGATAATATAAAAGTGGTTGCTACGATTTTTTTCTCTACAAATAAGTCCATTGATCTATTATAGGATTGGTCGACACGATTTCGGCCGAAGTTACATAAACGTCTGGGTCTGGGTAGGGGGATTCTGGGTCTACCCAAGGCTGCTTTAGGGCTTATTTCGCCCTCTTCAGCCAAAAATTTTTATTTGTTTAGGAGAGGCAGATGGCTTTTTTTTATTTATTTATTTATTTATTTATTTATTTATTTATTTATTTATTTATTCATTTTCATCATTCATTTTTTATTATTATTATTTTAATTTTGATAACTTATTTCTAACATGTTCTATGATCCTTTACAGAGTGTGAGATGTATCCGTCGGTCACCAGATGAGGTTTTTCTAGGTCAGAAGTAGTCGTAGGTGCTGTTGTATTTTCTCATCTTCTTCTTCTTTGTCTTGTTCGTATTGTCTAATGATGGTTGTTAGTGGAGGGTCGCTTATATTCTTATTCTGATGCATCTGGCTTTGCTTGTAATTCCTTGCGGCGTCAATGTCAATAAACGTCTGTTCCTGGCATACTTATAAATATGCACGTGCGAAGTCGTCGAAATTCAGAGTCATATTTCATCATGGCAACGGACCGTTGCATGTAAGAAAAACTTAAAACAAAAGGACCTGGATATATCTGTGTTAAGCATAATGGACATTCTAACGAGTGCTAACCAAGTAACTTAAAATTCAAAATTTTGATTCCAAAAGGTAAAGTAAAATTCCTGGATTCAGCTTTCATCATCAGTTCATGTAGTGCAACATTTAATAACTCTTTACTTACTGCCTTTCTGTACACAGTGTTTCACACAATATTCTTTAACATATTGTCATTTATCGTATTAACGTTAATCTTGAGAGCTATTTGTAGATGCACCAGGTAACCCACATACGGCGACTTTCATCTAAGCAGATGTCCCTTGGTGCGTTAAAGCAGTTCTGCAGTTTAACGGGTCAAAACCAGTAAATCACAATTCAGTCGCGCCAACAAATATTGCTCTTCTCTGAGCGACTGTAAAACCTCCGTGTTGCTTACTCGAACGAGCTGACTTTCAATACCGATTATCTTTATTTTTTGAGTTCTGTGGTTCTTGCCTCACACGCATTGCCATAGAGAGATTCACGCACGAAACGAAATTAGGCCAAAAGATATTTTTACTTCCGTTAGTGTCGTTAGGTTTTAAATGAACGCTGTACCTGGAAAAAGTCATAATTTAGAGTTATCCAGTCCAGCTGCCACAAAAGACGTGCTTTAGTGAAAATTGGAGAAGACAATATACAGGAAGTGTAGGTAATGGACGAAATGCCAATAGATAGTCGTCATGAAGTCCTCAGGCTGCTGGATGATGGAGCAGTTGATGGAATGATGGTGGGGGAAACCGTAGGTTCCATAAGAAACCTGCTCCAGTGCAATGTTACCAACTATAGTTCTCTGCACAGGGTGAAGCCGAGATTGGTGAAATGCCAAAAAGAGATTTTAGTTCGCCACCCGATAATACAGGCGCTGGCCTACTGGATCACGAAGGCGATTGGCTGATTCAAGTTTTGCTACAACTTTTAAATTTGTAGTGGTGTGATATTATGTGGCTTGGCCATCTTGAAAATTTCAGAGTGGAAGACGAATTGTTGTATGTTCGTGTGGAGAAACAGCATTTGATGCATGTTCGCGTGATCTTGGCTACTTAACTCCAGGTACTGAGAAATGAGAATAATCAGATTTAAAATTGTAATTATTATTGGAGGTCTACTGTGAATAGCTGTTGTACTTTAAGGCGCGTTATTCAGTGGATTGAAGTGAAAACCATCCACGGAAAAATAAAAGCTTATTGGCATTATATTACTTTGATTTTATTTTCAGATACAAGAATCCAAAGGTGAAGTTTCCAAAATTGAATCTGAGCTTCACTGAACTACGTTGGAGATTTCAATCACTTCCTAACTTAACCTATAAATTAACATACGCCAGTGAGAATCTGATGCTACTTTTACAAACCTCCACAGTCAGTTATATGAATTTCTGGATAATTTTGCCCAGATTAGTTCTCTGGAGGAACGGTTTATCTCAAATTTCAAAGTGACAGATAGCATAAGAGTATGCGCATAACCTGGAATGCACGTGTATATAATTAAGACATGTGTCCCATTTCTAATTTATAAATATATTAAGGATAGCAAAAATAGCATTTGTGAATAAAGGACGTTTACCACAGGCCATGAGAAATAGCTGAAAATATTCAGATCCTTATCATTTCAGCCCTTTTTTGTATTTGTGGTAGTTGTTTTCAATATAAGTTCTTAATTTTTAAATACATAATGATTTCAGATTTATTTAGGCAGTTACAGAATCAGGTAATTACCAAATTAAAGTTATTTATTCAAATGCTCACTTTTTTAACGCACCTATATAATGTTTGCAGTTTCTGGATGACTAGTAGTTAATATTATTAAACTAATCTTTTGCCTAATAGCGGTCAATCATCGCAAACTGCTTAATGATATGGTATAGTGCAATACTGTGATTGCATAAATTTAATTGCTTTTGCACTTTTATTTGCGTATTTCATTACGTGTTTGAGTTTCTTTTTAAATGTTTTTCCCTAACCTTAGGTAAATGCCAGGTAATGCCTAAGGCAACTAAACCTAATTAATATGGAAACATGTATTATGCTTAATATGTACATAGCTAAACTGTTATAATGTTATGCTAAACTTTCTTCGTAATACAATGAATTACTCATGTTATTCATCACTTTAACATTTCAGCATCCCTTACAGTATTATTACCCAAAGTTACGTTAAAGTTGATTCTTAAATATTCAAGTTTAACATTTCTGTTATTTAAATCACTTTGTCCAACAGCTGCAGTTTTATGTTAGTGTCTTTGTTTTAAATGAAAAACGTTATTCGTGTTATTCATATCATATAAATGATTTACAAATATATATATATATATACAATTACACAGAAAGTTTTGTTAAAGTTTCTTTGTAATTAATGGAATTAGCCATGTTGCATCACTTTTAAGTGTTTTGAGCTGTAATTACAGTACTGTAAATAGTGTTGTGAGATTGATTCTTTGTAATTGATTGAGATGAACTACTCATGTTACTTAAGTAAATGTCAAATTAATTTGTTATGCTAATGAGCCAGAATAATAAAAGGATAACTGTGAAAACAATGTTATTATTAAAAAAATTCTGCCAAATACTACATCCTCTTGTTGATTACTTGAAAGCTCATACAAATTTTTAGGTAATTGAAGGAGAAAATAATGTACAGATGCCATTCAAAAAACCACTGCAAGATACAGTTGATTATATGTTCCAATACTGTATTACTACAGATTATAGAAGATAATACTTGAGGTTTTAGAATATGCGACAACTTTTAAACTGCAGTCAAAACTCTCAAAGTTCACGTAATTATCTTTGTGCGTCTTCTGTAGCAATGCGGTATTGGAACATATCACCAGCTGACAGCTAAGCAGGTATGAAAAATACAGCTATAGCATTCCGGTAACGTATAACTCTGGGCGCACGATTTTTCATAATTTAGTTTGCCACCAGAAAGTAGGGGCGCTGCGATGAGCTCGTGCTGCCAAAGTTTATTAGGAAGTTCACTACTAATAACTATATGTTCTGTGGTTCTCGATTTGCGGTCGGCTGTGACCGAGTCTGGGCCGCCTTGGTGGAAGTCAGGCGTTCTAAACACTCGGCGACGGTGCGAATATTAATCTTATTGTTCACTTGGTAAATACTCTAAGAAATAACTGTCTATGCTTGCAATGCGGACATAACTTGGAGAACACGCGACGACGTTGTTCTCTGTATAGCGAGCGTGCCAAGACATCTTATCCCAGCGACACATGATACCTGTATCTTAACGCATCCTTTGATGTCGCCATGGTTATTTTTGAGTAGCATATAAATGTAGTGATCAGTATAATGGACAGTTGACGAGTTGCTGACCTCTGACTTGGTAGACAAATTTGTTTCCTAAAGCTAAAACAAAAAAAAAAAAAAAAAAAGCGTGGAGTGCGCTTTCTTCATTAGATCAAGTAGTGGAAGGGCTTAAAGATGTTTACTTAGAGGGATAGAGCAACAAGAAAACTCTAACAGCACGTTAGTGGTAAAAGTAGGAAAGTTAAAGAGGATGACAAGATTATTGGCTCAGAATCAAGTTATGCTCCAAGAAACGTCTTGCTTCTGTCCATAGAAAGCTCTTATCTATAATATATTATACCATGGAAGAACGACAATAATTTATAAAACTTTGTGGGACATGTGATAAACTTCTTTAGGTTTAGCATAGATTTATGTTTGCCTTACAACGTAAAAGGGAAGTCTATGTTAATTGTATGCAAACGTAATGTCAAAATAAGAAATAACTGTGTATGAAATGGAAGTACTCTAAATAATTCAGTAATTTATTTATGGGTGCACTTCTACTCTGGGATATATGTGATTTTGACGTTCATCAATATATTTGCATAACAAATAAAATTTGTAGCTTGAATATTTTTCAAAGATCTCGGACGTGCTTTATATTTTCAAAATACTTTATAAAAAGTTCATCCATGTTGCAAATTATAATAAATAAGCAAAATCTTGTTAAAGTGGTTCTTGTTAAAAGATGGTAATTTACTGCAACATGCCTCACCCCATTGATGGTTTTTGGAGAATTCCTTGTCTTTCGATTCCATTTTTCAGGATCGATATAATATGTATCTCAAAACCGCTAGTCAACGTCCCTCTCTCTTAGGCGATTTCACAGAAATAACTTGAGCTGTGAAGCACGGCACGATTTGACCAACATAATCGAAATGGGCTACGGATCAACTTCTGCAGCTATATGCATAAAAGTTGGGAATGATGGAAGGATATGCGGTTTTGGAGGAGTAGCTCGAGAATGTAGTGTGATAACAGTACTTTCGGTCATTGTTTAAATTGTATCTTTTATTATTACAGGGGGATATGTTTTAGTTACACCGATTTTATTTCAGAAACACTTATTGGATTAGAGGCAAAAGCAATTTCAAAAAGTGCTCCCTACTATCCATAGATGGCTTCATCTGTAATATCTATTACCGAAGATGAAGTATGGCAATTTAATACACAACTTTGTTTGGTAAGTCCTTTAGGTTTAGCTTAGATTACAGTGCGCGTTATTACTATGAAAAGAATGGTCATTTAGAATTTACACAGACGCAATAACAAAAGAAGAATTAAATTTGAATGAGAAAGGAGGTAACCTGAAATGAGTATATATTGACGGACCTCGTTACCTTGTGTCGTAGACTATTCCAGTTCCTTATTGCGTACTACTTGGAGTTTGAATCTAATTACACATATTACTTAATTAAATGCACACAAATTTTGTATGATGTACAATAGCAATCGTCCCCATTACTTATGATGGAGGGCGTTGATTCTATGCACAGATTAATGATTCTAAAGTAAAAACGAAATAACAGGTTGAATGAGTTATTCATGTTAATAACTCTTTACTTACTGCCCTTCTGATATTTCTATATATACGCATACGAGAGTTTTTTCCTAAAACATGCAAGGAGAAATGCGGAGCAGCGGAGATTCTGAATGGTAACCAAAACTTCATGTCGCTCTGGTATGGCTTTTAATTTTCGTTATGATAGTGACAGACTAAACGTTGTGTACAAGTACTTTAAAATTAAAACAAATATCTTTGAATATATCAGAAATGGTGCCTTTCATAAATAATGTAGGTAGTATAGAATTGAGAGAATCAGCACAGTGTAGAGAAGATGTTGAACTCTCCTCTGTGTTAATATATGAGTGATGTAGAATGCTCATTGATTTAGAACTCTCCTATATGAAAATCGAAGTTTAAAAGAAGGGGAGTGTTGGCGTAGTGCCGTTCTCCCCTGTGCAGTGAGATGTTTTTGAGGGTTGGGGTGACGATGATGATGATGATTGTGTGTGTGTGTGATGTGTGATGGGGTGGGGTGGGTAACGGGGGTTCCGGGGATGTTTGAATGAAATGTGAATTCTTTTCGATGTGTGCTTGAACTCTCATGTATGAATATCGAGTCTAGGGTTCGATATTGTGATGGGGTGGGGTGGGTAACGGGGGTTCCGCGGATGTTTGAATTAAATGTATTGATAGTAATTCTTCGATGTCTGTGCTTGAACTCTCATGTATGAATATCGAGTCTAGGGTTTGATATCTATTACGTTCAGTGCTTCAATGTCTGTGCTTAAACTCTCATGTATGAATATCGAGTGTAGGGTTTGATATCTATTACGTTTAGAGTATGATATATGATGCAGTATCGTTAATCTTTAGATAAAAGAATATCGAGAGAATGATTAGGTATGTTTACTGGGAGAGATTTATGAAAATAAATGTAATAAGACATTCTGGTAAGGGGTGTTCCCTATGCAGAATCTCTCCTTGAGCTACGTATCCAAGAGCGATGTAAAGGTTAAGAAAAGGTTAAATTCCATTCCCACATCGAGGTACGAGAAAATATAAATCTATTCCACATTGAAGTATAAGAATGGAAATGTAAATCTATGTGAGAGGGTCTCATGACAAAGAAATGTCCCCTCTAAGCATGATAAAAGTGGTACATAGCAAATGCAAATAAAATAAAAGCGCTACCCATCTCTTTAAGAATGATAAAAAAATATTGAGAGAAAAGTATAAGAATGCAAATGTAAATCTGTTTAAAAGGGTTTTCATGATAAAGGAGCGCTCCCTCTAAGCACGATAACCTAAAAAGAATATTCCCTCTAAGCATGATAAAACTGGAACATAACATCGAAAATAAAATAAAAGCACTAACCATCTATTTAAAAATGATTAAGATAACGAGAGAAAAGTATCTCATCTTTAAGTATATATGAGTAATACAAAACTGATCAATCAATACGATAATATATATACGCAAGTAGGGATCTATAGTGTAGATATCCTAACTATCCATGGCAAGATATCACCCTCCATTTAAAAAAATTGTCTAGAAAATCTCCCCTCAGTATTACGAACACTCCACTGAACTACATCCCTCTTGGTATGTGGGTCAGAGAAAAAAAGAGTTAATCTCTCCAGACTGGTGACAGGGGTGGTCAAAACATTCTTATTGCTGTAGCGAAGTCTAATTTTGTCAAATAACGTTAGGAAAAAAGAACATATTTTAAAATTAAACGAATGAATCTATACATTTGTATGAATGATGAAACAATACTATGAATGTGTTAGTATACCAAATGTAAAAAAAATCAAATGTTCAGAAAAATATATTTTGTACAAGTATGTGTGTGTAAAGAAATGTGTAACTATATCCCCCCTCCAAGATGTAGGGAGCGAATCACAGTTAGTGTGCGCACGCAACATGGTGTTTGGGAAGGAGAGATACGGTTGGAGGGGGTGTAAAAAATGATGAACCTATATAAAGTTTAAACTATGATAATAAAGTTACTAGTATTACCTTTGAACTTATAACGTAGTCACAACTACTTTAAACACATAGCGTAATATGTAGACAGTAACACCTCTCCCGGACGGAGGGGGGGCGGAGCATCTGTTAATAAATACCGCGGCACAGATGAGTGAGGAGGCAGTCGATTCTCTGGAAATATGGATCCTACAGGTAAGATAGAAAAGTTGTATATTGTAATTCATTTTTTATCTCTGTTTACGAAGAATGTTGAAGTAATACTGATTCGTGTGTGCTTATATGTTTGTTTCAGATCATGAGATGCTTCAGCTGAATCAACTAGCTGAAGGTGGAACACATCTTCCCACAAAGAAACTACGTGAATTAGATCAGTCCGTTCAACACATCATTCGATCCGTCAAAACCGTGAAGACCAGATATGGTGAACGGGTTGTCGTCGAAACATCAGATTTCCAAGTCTTCCTCCCGGAGAGATTCAAACACATGACCGCAGCGCAGAAAGATCTACTAAATCGTGGTGACTGCATACTCCAATACCATGGCGAGGAAACACTAGAAAGTGGTTTCAAACGACATAAATTGTCTTTTTTAAGCAGCCCGTAATGTCGTCAAAAGGTGAGTATAATTATTGAATAAAATTTCATAAAAAAGTGATAATGTAGTTACTTGCATGTAAATGTGAAATCGTACATGTTGTATTAGAACTTAAAGTGTTAATTATCGCACGTCATGTAGTATTAGTAATTGAATGTAGTTACTTGCATGTAAATGTGAAATCGTACATGTTGTATTAGAACTTAAAGTGTTAATTATCGCACGTCATGTAGTATTAGTAATTGAGAGTGAACGTTTTAGGGTTAATTTTCATGTGTAATAATTACGTACATGTGATTATCGTAGTTCAGTTACGTTATTTCACATGCATGTTAGTTACGTTTGTTTGTTACACGTAAAAGTAACGTTGTAGGTGAAAAAAGAACGTTAATTTATATGTGTAAAACGTACATGTGAATATCGTAGTTCAGTTACGGTATTTTACATGTATATGGTTTACGTTGTGCGTTTTATCATTTATGTAAGGGAGAGAGCATTACGTAAAACAGTTACATACTATCTGAATATTGTAGTTACGTGATGATAGCAATAATTGTAAAATACATAATCATTATGTAACTATTTTCATATGTAAAAGTTACATGCATGTTACGTTCTACGTAAAGTATAGAGTATACGTAAAATTGAGATTCGTACATGTAAAAGTTATTAACATGTATGTTATTTCTGTTACCACCTTACATACATGTCAATCAATGTTCCCGTATGTAAAGTTAATCGAATGTTGTAATTGCTTTTCAGAAACGGCGACAAGATGCTCCGATACCGCCACTGGACAACCCTCGATTCAGCAAGATGAAACCCGTTCGAACGTGATCCAGGCTGAACAATTACGATGTATTCACAGTGAGTCTGCTTTCAAAAACCGATTATCTACCTACGAAATTCACAACTGTGTTAATATACTTGACCCCGTCATATTCTTAGCAGAATGCAAACCTTTGATTTTGAATGAAATTGATAAGGGCTTAAACATGTATAAATCAGGTCTTAAGATAGGATCCTGTTTATCCTGTCAATATGTCATAATATCACAAGAGAGCGATAATATTCATACATTTAACTTTAACAGTAAACTTGAGGTGATGTTGCAATCTACAGATAAATCTATATGGTATGAAGAGAAGATTGTACAACCTATACTAGATCATATGGGTAATTTTGAATCGCGTACCAGTTCAAAAGCTTTATACAGTATTGAGAAATTAACAATATATGTGACACAATACGATTCATTGAATGCAGGGATGTATACTGAATTACCCGACTTTATAAAATCGAAGAGAGCTGTTATTAACATTCGTAATACTGATAAATATTGCTTTGCATACTGTCTGTTAGCATCCAAATACCCAGTAGAACGTAACAAGAATCGACCCACGTCCTATAAAAGATATGATTTTCTTAACGAATTTAACTTTGAGAATATAACATTCCCCGTATCATTGAAAGATGTAGAAAAATTCGAGAATCAAAATTCAAATATTTCAATAACGATATACGGTGTTGAAAATAAATCGATTATTCTCTTATATCAACCAAGAGAGATAAAATCACATCATGTTAATCTTTTAATGTATAAAAGACATTATTGTCTGATAACAGACTTATCACGTTTGCTAGGAAAGCAGCTAACTAAACATAATGGGCGAAAATGGTTATGCAACAATTGTAACTTGTATTTCACATCAGAATCACGTTTAAATAGCCATAAAAAGCGGTGTATGATGAATCAAATTATCAGAATGTCCGAGGCTGGTAAAACTGATCTCGTTGAATTTAACGCATATTCGAAATGTCTAAAAGTTCCATTCGTGGTTTATGCAGACATAGAATGTATCTTACGTAAGGTAGATTCGTGTCAAGATGTATCGAGTAAAAGTTGGACACGTACCATTCATAAACATGAAGCGTATGCAATTGCATTACATTTGGTCTGTAGTTATGATAAAAATTTAACACGTTTCAAATCATTTGAAGGTCCATATGCAATTGAAAATTTTCTTAAAGAATTAACGTTAATTGCAAATCAGGTCATTAATATATATGCTAATAAAATTGAAATAAGTATGAGAGATGTGGATGAGCTAGAATATCAAAATGCAACACGATGTCACATATGCAAACGTGAATTTCTTAACTCGTGTATAGGGGCTCGTGATCATTGTCATTTGACTGGAAGTTACGTTGGCCCAGCTCATAAGCACTGCAATTTAAATAGGAAAATGCCAGGATTCATACCAATATTCTTTCATTGCTTGTCAAAATACGATGCTCATTTCATAGTAAAGAAACTAGGTTAAGATACGGAACCTATCAACTGTATTGCACAAACTTCTGAAAATTACTTATCCTTTAGCAAAAGATATACAAATTCGAATGGAATGAGTATATATCTAAGATTTCTGGATAGCTATCGTTTTTTGGATTCAAAACTTAGTAACCTTTCGGATATGTTAGAATCAGATGATTTTCATTACACCAATAATATGTACACGAATCCTTTGCATAGACAACTGATGAAACGCAAAGGTGTCTTCCCGTACACGTATGTGGATTCTATAGAAAAATTATACGAGAATAGTCTACCATCCAAACATCAGTTTGATCATGTAAGCGATGAGGATTATAGTCATGCTAGAACGGTATGGAATGAATTCAATGTTAAAAATCTGGGTGAATATTTAAATATATATCTTAAGTGCGATACATTAATACTAACGGACGTGTTTGGACGCTTCCGTGAATTAAGTATCGGTTTGTACGGACTCGACCCGTGTCAGTATTACACACTTCCCGGATTAGCCTATGATGCAATGTTAAGAACGACTGGTGTACAGATTTCATTATTAACAGATAAGACTATGCTAGATTTCTTCGAAAAAGGAATACTAGGTGGAATTTGCACTGTGTCCAAACGGTATGCAAAGGCGAATAACAGATACATGACTAGCTATGATAACACTCAACCAACTAATTATTTAATGTACGTTGACTGCAATTCTTTATATGGATATACAATGGAAAATAATAGCTTACCATACACTGATATAAGGTGGCTAACTGATGCTGAAATTAAATCAATAGATTTTATGTCTATTACAAGTGATTCTGACGTGGGATATGTGTTGGAAGTAGACTTTAAATATCCACAGGAACTTCATGATATACAAAATGATTTGCCATTATGCCCTTTGAATGAATTCGCGCCAGGTGATAAGTATACAAAATTGCTAACAACATTGAATGATAAAAATAAATACGTATTACATTATCTTAATTTTCAACAATGTGTTAAACTTGGTTTGATTCCATCGCGTATACATAGAGTAATCGGTTATAAACAATCTAACTGGATAAATCCTTACATTGAACTCAACGCTCGTAAACGTATTGAAGATAAGACGAAATTTGGTCAAAATCTATGGAAGTTAATGAATAATTGTGTTTATGGAAAATTTATAGAGAATGTAAAACGTTATAATTCATTTCATTTAGCTACCAGCTGGAAACGAGCGCGTAAATTGTTAGCTCGACAGACATGTATAAGGTACGTGATTTTTGATGAAAATTTAATAGGTATAGAATTGGTCAGAGATGAAATATTGATGAATAAGCCAATATACATAGGACAAGCAATCCTGGATCTATCCAAACATAAAATGTATGATTTTTATTATGAAATTCTGAAGAAAAAATTGAAAGATGTAACTTTAATCTATACGGACACGGATGCTTTTCTCTTTGAATCTAGCTGCGATATATATGAATTTATTAAAACCAATATACATTTATTCGATACATCGAATTATCCAATGGATAATGTGTATGGTATTCCGTTAGCAAATAAGAAAATTTCAGGATTATTCAAGGATGAGCTAGCCGGGAGAGTGATGACTGAATATGTAGGGTTGAAATCAAAATTATACTGTTATCGATATGATACTGAAGTGATTAAAAAATCAAAAGGTGTAACAAAAGATTCGATGAGATTCATAACCTTTGAACAATATCTCTCATGTATTACACATCCTGACACGATACATCGAAGCATGCAGACATGTTTCAGAAGTTATAAACATGATGTTCATACCATTGAATCTAATAAGATAGCTTTAAGTGGTATCGATACAAAACGATACATTCCCAATAATTCATTTTCAACATTACCATGGGGACATTATGCTATAGAAAATTGTCAAGTGTAAGTTTCTTTTTCTTTTCTCAATACAGCATAGATTCAACTGAGTTAAAAGGTATTACTAGGCCACGATAATAACATATTACTGTATTTCAAAAAATAAAAATAAATGAGTTTCAAGTATAATTGTAAAGTGTGTTACAACTGAGTTAAAAGGTATTACTAGGCACATGATAATAACATATTACTGTATTTCAAAAAACGAAATAATTGAGTTTCAAGTATAAATGTAAAGTGTGTTACTAATTACATGATAATAACATATTTACTTCATTTTAAAATATATTTACTAATTATATCAAAATGTTATTATCATGTCTCCGTTAAGGGCTGAGGGGGGATTTGTATAGTGAGTGTGTGCTGTTTTAGGGCCCGTCGACAACTAGGTCATTTGGGCCCTACGTCAACACTAAAGCTTAAAAGCTATAAAATTTAGCTAAAACAAAGTACAATATAATAAAAACACTCAACTGCTAAAACGACATTAAAAACGATCTAAAGACTAAATTTAAAAACTCTAAAAGTAATACATATAAAATACAAGTCATACTTGTGTATTAAAACCGATTTTAAAAATAAACCGCAGAGCCTTATCCACGGCCACTGGGTTGTCACCTAAAATATTTAGCAAGTTAGTTCCCAAGCCTACTGACTGGCGAACGCGGGCGTATTGCGGGCAGTCTAGCAATACATGCCGCACAGTGAGTCGTACTGCACATGGAGCACACACTGGGGCCGGTTCCCCTCTTAATAAATGGCCGTGAGTGGCTCGTGTGTGTCCAATTCTGAGCCGGGTGAGTATCACCTCGGCTCGCCGGTTATCCCTGCAGGAGGTTAGCCAGGGTTGTACGCTCTCCTTTATTGCCCGGAGTTGTGTGCCTTCCAAAGCTGTCCAGGAGTGCTGCCAAGCAGATAGGATTTGGCGACGGAAAAAACGTTGCACATCCTGGTAAGGCACCGTAGTTGTTAAACTCCGGGGCAAACGGCAAGCGGATTTAGCAGCCGCGTCCGCCTCCTCATTCCCAGAAATGCCCACATGGCCTGGGGTCCAGGTAAAAACAAAATGGTATCCACGACTAAGCATTTGCGAGATCAAGGCCTGAATTTTTAAAACGAGCGTGTGAGCTGCAATGTGTTGTTGCAAGGCCTGAAGAGCGCTTAGAGAGTCAGTGAAAACGATAAAATTGCCAGGAACTAACTTGCAAATAAAAAGGAGCAAATAAAAGATGGCATACAGTTCTGCGGAAAAAACTGAAGTGGAGTCCAGAAGGCGAAATTTATGAGCCTCACCGTTAATAAAGAATGCGCAACCCGTAGCGCTACCTAACTGAGAACCGTCTGTGAAGACCGGAACATAGGGTAACGGCCCAGCAATTCGGCAAAAAGTTGTTGGAACACCGAATGTGGAGTAGCGAGTCTAGAGTTGCTTGAAAGAGCGAGATCGAAACTCGCACGATCCAGTTGCCAAGCAGGATAAAGGCTGATGGACGACCTCTCCACGCGAGGCATTCGGAGGCCGTGGGAATGTAGGAGATCCCGAAATCTAATTCCCACGGGGCGAGTCCGAGAACCAGGGCGCATATAACGGTGGACTAAATCTGGACGCAGAACTGGTTTAAAACAAGGATGATTGGGATGACTTGCCAACTTTGAAACGTATGAGCAGAGTAACAGCGAGCGACGAATATGGAGTGGAGGTTCGCCTGAGTCTGCATACAGGCAGTCGACTCGGCTGGTGCGGAAAGCTCCTGTGGCAAGGCGGATGCCAGTATGATGCACGGTGTCTAAAAGGCGAAGTTTAGAGGCGGTCGCTACGCCATAAATAAAACTACCATAGTCCAGCTTGGACCGAACCAGAGAGCGGTACAGCCTCAACATCACCGTGCGATCGCCCCCCCAAGATGCTCCAGATAAAACCTTGAGCACCCGAAGAGAACGATCGCAAGAGGCTCGAAGGTGACGAATGTGGTGCTCCCAATTTAGTTGTCGGTCCAAGTAGAGGCCCAAGAACTTCAGGTGTGAGACAAATGGCAGGGGTGTGCCGTTCAAATGAAGATCAGGAGGCGGGTGAATACCTCGTAGGCGGTGGAAGTGGATACATTGCGTCTTCGCAGCTGAAAAACGGAAGCCGGTTTGAAGCGCCCAAGCTGCAAGCTGGGTAATGGTCAGCTGCAGTTGGCGCTCAATGTGATCTATGTTGGCAGACCTATAATAGACTGCAAAGTCGTCAACATAGAGGGATGATGGAATTCCACTTCTAACGGCACTAGTGATACCGTTAATCGCTACGGCAAAAAGGGTGACGCTCAAAATTGAACCTTGAGGTACGCCGTTCTCCTGTATCCGCTCCCGTGATATCGTGTTTCCTATGCGAACCCGAAAACGGCGCAGTTTTAAGAAGTTGCATAGGAATTCGGGCAGATCACCACGCATACCGTAATCATGTAGGTTACGGAGTATGCCGTACCGCCAGGTGGTGTCATAAGCCTTCTCCAGGTCGAGGAACACGCCGACGGCGTGCTGTTTCAGTAGAAATGCATCGGAAATATATCCCTCAAGGCGCGTTAGGTTATCGACACTTGAGCGATGGCGACGAAAACCGCATTGCAAGTTGGACAGATGGTTATGTTTTTCTAGCCACCAATTTAACCGAGCGTTTATCATTCGCTCCATGGTCTTGCAGATGACACTCGTCAGGCAAATGGGGCGGTAGCTAGATGGTAGCGTGCGGTCCTTTCCGGGTCGAGGGATGGGGATGACAATACCCTCTCGCCAGGAGGAAGGGAAGACGCGCTCATGCCAAATGCGGTTATAGATGTTTAAAAGGAAGCACAGCACCTCAGATGGAAGATGTAGCAGCATCTGTCGGTGTACGTCATCGGGACCTGGAGAAGAATCCTTTGCTAACGCCAGAGAATGGGCGAGCTCGGCTGCGGTAAAAGGTTGGTTGTACGGCTCGGTGCAGTCACTATTAAAATTAAGTGGTACCCGCTCCGCCCTTTCCTTAATAGGCAGGAAGAGAGCGTCATAGCGGGCAGTTTGGCTAGTAGCAGCAAATGTTGTAGCTAGGGCTTCAGCTATTTCCTGTTCGGTGGTGCACATGGAACCGTTGATGGCAAGGCCGGGAATTACCGTCCGGCGACACTTGCCATACATCCGCCGAACAGCTGACCATACTTGTTGGGTAGAGCTGCGCCGGGAAAGCGAAGACACATAGGCTTCCCAAGATTTACGCTTTGCGTTGCGCAGTATAAAGCGTGCCCTAGCGCGAGAACGTTTGAAGGCGACGAAGTTCCCTTCCGTCGGGTGCCGCTGAAAAGTGCGCAAAGCACGTTTGCGTGCTTTGATAGCCAAACTGCATTCCTCGGACCACCACGGTACAGGGATACGACGTGGTGTAGGGGAACCTCGAGGAATGCTGGATTCTGCTGCGAGCAGGATCGAGCAAGTAAAATATTCGACCATTTCATCGATGGTGTCGAAATTATCGTCGATGAGGTGTATGAGGGATTGGAATTTTCCCCAGTTAGCTTTGGAAATAATCCAGCGAGGATGTCGAGAAGGTACACATTGGCGGCCAGAAAAATGAATGTTAATGGGGTAATGATCACTGCCGAAGAGGTCGGAAAGTACTGACCACTCAAGTAGTGGTACTAATGACGGACTGCAGAATGAAAGGTCTAGTACGGAATGTGTACCATAAGCGGATGATAGGAATGTCGGGTCACCAGTATTTAGCAGAAGCAGGTCAGATTTATCGAAGACGTCTACGAGGAGGCATCCACGGGCGTCATCAGTGTCTGATCCCCAGAGCGTGTGCTTGGCATTCAAATCTCCCACAAGGAGTAGTGGTGAGGGGAGCTGAGCCAATAGGGCTTGAAGATCACGCTCTGGAACTATACTGAGTGGCGGCAGGTACATGTTGCAGATGGTAAAACTGATGCTCTCCAGCTGTAGCCGAACGGCCACAGCTTGCAATGGTGTGGTGAGAGGAATGTTGGCGGCTGAGATGTTAGGCGCCACTAAGGTAGCAACGCCACCGCTTGCACGCATACCTGCAAGAGAGTCGCTTCTAAAGGCAGAGAAAGAGTGAAGGTGTGACGAGTGATTGGGATGTAAGTGGGTTTCCTGGAGACAAATAACTGATGGTGACCGTTGAGAAACTAAATGTTGTAGGTCTTGAGCACGAGCTCGAAAACCATTGACATTCCACTGCATTATTTCCATAAAGTGTTTTTAGCGGGCCGTTTTAACCTTTTTCTTGACCTTGGCTGATTTTGGCCCTACTAATCGAAAATCGTTAGCCTCCTGTGACTCCGCTGATGTTCGGGAGTCAGAACTCCTACGGCTCGTAGAACGAGACCGGGATCTAATAGAAGGCGAGCGACTTCGCGATCTATGTGCTGGCCGGGATCGGTTTTTCACATTTACTACGGGATTGTTGTTATTCCCTGATGGCTTGGTGGCTGGAGTCTGTACGGCTGAAACGGAGGCTGTGCTGGTGGATATACAAGCAGTCTGGGACGTGGGTTTAACGGCTAGAAAGTCAGTCTGCGTGGATGCGTGGGCGACACGGACGTGTTGAACAGCAACAGTGGTATTAGGAGTACGGCGAGCTGCTAATGCATACCCAGTAGTAGTGGTAGCAGGCTTTAGCTGTTCGAAGCGCCGTCGTGCCTCTGGAAAAGTTAGGCGTTCCTTTACACGTAGCTCCTGTATGCTTTTTTCGTCCATGAATCTAGGACACTGTCGCGAGCTTGAGGGATGACTACCGCCGCAGTTCACGCAACAAGGTGTTCGACTGCAGTTAGGATCGTCGTGTTTCGGCAGGCCACATTGCTCACAAAGCGCAGGATTCGTACATGTGACCTTAGTATGCCCGAACCGCTGACATTGGAAACAGCGCATGGGGTTCGGGACATACTGGCGGACGCTAGCACGTTCGTAGCCACAATAGATGAATTCGGGTAATTTAGTCCCAGCAAAAGTTAGAAAGACTGTTCGTAAGGGGTATTCTTTGCCATCTTGTTTTCGGGTAAGCCGATACGCCTGACATACAAGTTGATCGGATAGGCAACTTACTATTTCTTCGTTCGCTAGACCATCTAGGCTGGAGGTGGTGACTACTCCTCTGCAGGTGTTAAGAGTTTTGTGTGGGGCTACCCGGATCGGGTAGGAGCCCAACAAAGTCGCCTTTTGCAGTTTTTTCGATTGCTCTGCAGTTGTGGTCTCTAATAGTAGGTTGCCGTCTCTGAGTCGCGTAGCGTTTTTGACAGGGCCACTGATTTTGTCTATTTCACGCTTTATGTAGAATGGGCTAATATCCTTAAACGTTTTTCCATCGCATGCCAAGGTCATCAATAAATAAGGGTCAATGAAGGAGGTTTTGCGCGGATGCATTTTGAATAGGACCCCCATCCGGAACCGTCGGCGTCAGCCTGCCATCCGGGGGTTAAAGAAAGAAAGACACCGAATCTTCACGGTCTGTGCCGTCATGGGGACCTCACCCATGACCGATCTCATTTGTACTTCAGAAAAGCTACCCTTCCACATCCACTGCTTGTCCGTATGGGTAAACCGTTCACCACGCACACCCCGGCTTTATTCCCCTACCACAGGAATAACCGCCTGTGGCTCCCCACTTTAGGCCGCGCATGCGTGTAATAGGCAGACGCGGATTCAGGGGACTTGTGGTTGGTTACACCGGGGTTCCGTCAGCGGTAACACGTCCGGTCCGTGATACTAACCCAACGGCAAAACGCGGCCGTCGGGAGATTACCACAGACCGGGCCCTCAAGGAGCTACGTGGGTGTACTTGACGGTGTGGACGGGCTCCGCACCTAAGGCTACACATAGGGGCAGTGCGAAGGGTCCGCTCAACCTTCACTTTTGAGACCTCCGGAGAGCACACATGTCGGAAGCCGCGCTGAAAACCGTGGGACAGAACCACGGAGATAGGAAAGATCCCTGCTGGTGAGACAGGAGTTATAAACCTAAGACCTTAAGTGCTAAGAATTATAATAAAAAACTAGAAGGGGAAGAAGGTGATGCTTACTGACAAGCAGTAGCTGCACGTGGCACAGTTGATGGAGATGAAGGGGATGAATTGAGGGTGAATGGCTAGGGACCCCGGGATCGCCAAACCCGTACCTACCGTAGTAGGTCCCTGGGGGAAAATACCAGAGCCTCTTCTGCCAGTTTTCGGGGTTACTGATGGGCCTTCTCGGCAGCCGTAGCGGTCGTGGGGTACACCAGGTCCCCACCGTACATCACCCCATCAGTCAGTCCCCTACTTCCTGTTGCCCACCCCTCGGGACGAGGACCGCAGAGGTTGGATTTTGAGGGGCGGGGGATTTATATATAATCAATGTGAACTAGCATGTACAAGGTTCTTATTTCAGCTATAATCATGTATGATGTTTGTTTAACGTATATTACTAATTACTTCAAATTGTAATTATCATGTTTACGTTAAGGGTAGGTGAATTTATATATACTCAATGTGAACTAGCATGTACGTTATGTTAAAATCTCTACAATTAAATTTTAATTCAACTATAATCATGTATGATTTTTAAAAAAGTATAAAAATGTTATTATCATGTTTAAGTTAAGGAGATGTGAATTTATATATAATCAATGTGAACTAGCAGTTACAGAAGATATCAGGAATCAATGTGAACAAAAAAATAAAACACAATATATCATTAAAATTATATTTCTTTATTGAGTTGTGTGTTTTTTATTTATACAATGTCCACCTCATTAATCCATTCACGGGTAGGAAATCCTAACCATTTCACCAGAATCCTATCACCACAACGTCTGATGATCATTTCAACTAAATACGTGTCTGGATATTGAGTTTTCTGTAATTCATAACCGTAGAATGCTCCTTCAATCAGTTTACCCTCCAGATCCTCGATGAGATAGGTCAATGGATGTGTCCTTTGCACTGTACGTATCCTAAAGACTTCAACACTCCAATTTGGTAGATAACCTTTCTCCATAACACCTTTGTGCTTAGAAATCCTCACGTAGTCACCAACACGATGAAGTCTAGATCTTCGCTTCTCACGCAGACTTCTATCATATTTGTATACGCTGAGCAGGAGAGAATTATCACGAACTTCTACAGGCTTCATACGAATCGTTCGATGGTAAGTATTATTGTATGTATGAATAATTCTAGGTAGTATGTTTATCCATTGATATGAGCCTTGAACAATAAATTCCTTATGCAAATTCAGTTTGATCGTTCTTATTAAACGTTCCACTGCAGCAGCCTTAACGTGAGTGAATGTACTGTAATGATTAATATTATTACGATTCATTAGTTCGCGGAAATGTTTATTGTAAAACTCCCTTCCTTTATCAGATTGAACATTCTTCGGAAACGATTCCATTTCATTCAATATCTCCTCCATAGCAGTCGAAACGTTAATACCACTTTTATCACGTAATGGTCGTGCATAAGCCATCTTGGAATAAAAATTGCATGCAAGAAGAATATACTTATAATTCCTATTGTCTCTTGCATAATTATACATGTCCATAAGATCTATTTGTACTAAATCTTTCATTCCTTTGCTTATGATCTTACGACGTAAAAATCGTCTTCTAGCTGGTGCATGTAACTCGGTTGCAATGCGACGTTTTATCATACTATAATTTTTTATGTTTTAAGTTCTGTAATAATTTCTTCTATCTCGGGTGAGTGATTCAAATTACCTACATCCCTCGACGCAACCAATAATCTTAATCTGTTTATTATTTCATTCGGATCGTTCCAGTAGATGTAATCTAAGTTTCTCTGCGGTACATGTTCTTTCCAACGTAAACCAAATCCTGTTCGATTACTAACAAGGTCACGAATGATATGACGATACTTGAACCCTCGATTTGCTCTTAAACGTCCATCTCTTGAATAACCGTGTCTGTAAACTTGAGTATTCTGTAAGATCTGCGAATACACGTCTAAATCATCATCTGTGTACGATGTCTTGCGAGGTAAACGTTTAAATAATAATTCATATAAGCCTGCTGTGGGTTCATACGTTTCTGTTCCTATCTGAACACCATCAGATTTAAACACAACTGTCTTGTTACCCAATTTATATTCATTATCCTCGTAACGTATGCCGTAAGTATTGTCCATGTCACTCGAACTGGCAGTTCGAACCTTGTGTAGATACTTTGACACGAGATCAGATCCGTTAGCATCATCTGTAGTTTCGTCGTCGTCGTCGTTGTTGTCTTGGTGTGCTTTCGCTATTACTTTCAATGGTTCGGTTACAGGTTGAAGAACTTCAGACATGACTCGTTGCGTTTCGAATTTCATTCCTTTGAGAGAACGTAACTTTTCTCTTATTGCCCTACTGTGACGGGCAATGGATTCCTTAAGTCTTATAGCTTCAGCATCCATATCGAAATGAATGTATAATTAATCAGCTACTGCTAATTTATATGAAACTATCAGTTCTATACTTAATATATGACCATTTTAGCACGTCCGACTGGCGCTGTAAACGATAGAATATCGCCAGTTTCAACTCTTACAGGATATCTTTCAACTAATCTTCCGTTTATTGCAAACAATGTATCATTTACAGCATGCGGATGTACCGATGATACGATGGAACACGAGAGTACACTTCCATTTCCAGGAACTTTATAGTATTCGAGTCCCGATGTTAACGTATACCTTAAAGAGCGACCTCGAAACGGACGTGTTTGCAATGAAATTATGAGTTGTGCTTTCAATTGTTGTAACATAGTGTTTACAACATTTCTCATTCGTGTTTTCATAGTATGAATATCATTATTTATAGTGATTAGTTTATTATCAAGTTCCGTTTGTCGTGCGGTTAGTTCTTTCACTTCTTTTTCTACAGCTGTAGTAATAGTCTCGCTAGCGGAGGTGATTGTTCTAGTTAACTGACTTTGTAATTCATACTGTTTCCGTGTAATAGTATCGGCAATGTTTGTTATAGTCTCAGTTAAACACGTTTGCAATTCATTGTGTTTCTGTATAAAGAAATGATTAACATAACTCATGGTGACTGCATCACTATCATCTATCGGGTCGGCTAAATCCTTCAATCTCTTCATTCGAAATGATGGAGTTTCATTAGAATCGTGAATTGGAATCCTATCATCTACATATTTTTTATTAGGAACGTCGTGTTCGTGAAGGGGGTCCAACAGCGTTTTCATTCTTATACCATCTATAATGACATTTATTCGGAATCACGTTTAAATGCATATTTACTTAAGTACTCCATTAAATTGTTGTATTGGATGTCGAGCGATTTTTGTATGTGATCCCTAAGCATAGCTTCAAACTCGCCCATACGCTGATACGAGGTCTGCTCGGTGAAGATCTGCATTCGATTCTCGACGTCAGCCGTATGCGTATCCACATAACGTTTAGTCGATGCATCGTCACCTTCTTCAGGGTCGTGAATATTGCACAACCGCTTTCCCTTGAATCGATAGTTTCCCGATCCATCTCTAGTTATGATATATCGATTGAACACACTCCTAGAGGGTATGATTCTTCGGGATCCGAACCTGTCGATACTCATTGCTTAAGTGATGGATTATTCTATTTATTCATTCTGATAAAGCGATCAAAACCGTGACGGTAGCGTCCCTCGTTCAGTGGATATTCTGGTACTATAACAACAAAGGATCGTTCATCACTCTCCCATATATGTTTACACATATCCTTAAATTCATCATAGGACATATCGGTATTTACATAATCTTCGTATATATGTTTTAAATTGAGATTATCCTGTCTAAAGAATATAATCATATTTGCATTATCTCTAATTAAATGTTTAGGTACTTTAGCATATGATTGTGCTAAATATATAGCATCGACATTAAGATGTCTACCCATACTGTAATATGAAGCTATCTTACCCTGTTTTTCACTTATCACATCATCAAATACGAATATCGAATTTTCTCTAGCATCCGACGTTTGAATTACTTTATCACCATCATCGAACGTAAATACACCTATATCGGGTATAGTTTTCAGTAACCTGAGTAAATATCGATATTTAGGTTGTTGCAACGATTTCGAGTATATGTAGAGGTTTTCGAATCTCAGACCATTCTCGTGAATAAGCAGGTGAGTAAAACGTTCGTTTTTCCAGCATTTGAACTGCCCAGTATGAGCGCTCTAACGTTACTCGGAAACAACGTACCGTGTCGTCCTTTGCAAATGTCATCCTCGAAATCTATCACCTGTATGGGTAGTGTACACTTTTGCTTTACTATCTCCATATCGCGACTAATACTTATAAAGCATAAGTTTTGTCTTTTATTTCGTTCGTGATAAGGGCAATCTATGTCTTTACTGGATTTAGCCAATCGTCATAGGAATCGTATACTTATAAAGCACACGTTTTGCCTTTTTTATTTCATAGTGAGACATGCGCTCTACACGTGCACGCAAAGGTTCGGGAATTCTTAATTCCTTGATTAATTCATTACCATTTGAGGCACATTTACCGGGTTATCGTTTCTGCGGTCCCGGAACGAAACTACATAAACGCTTGCAGAGATGTGACTTACCAGTGAACGGGTTAGATTCAGCGTGTCTCGATCACGATCGGGCTTACGCAGAGAGTAC
Source organism: Mantis religiosa (assembly GCA_030765055.1). Classification (NCBI taxonomy): domain Eukaryota; kingdom Metazoa; phylum Arthropoda; class Insecta; order Mantodea; family Mantidae; genus Mantis; species Mantis religiosa. The sequence goes on from JAUKNK010000157.1 coordinate 601,869, forward strand.
TGATACAGAATCTCGACGTCTAGCCGATAAGGTATTGGTAGAGAAAGCTGGGAGACGTGTAAAGTCTGCCGACGCTTCTTTGGGCGAACGACTTGCAGCTCGACTTGTGACTGCACTTATGAAGGGTAAATTGGCAGCGGGCGCAGGCATGCGTAAACGTCGCAACAAGAGAGGTGGTTTCTTACCTTTGCTACCACTTTTAGCAGCTCTAGGTGCAGCAGGTGGTCTAGCTGGAGGTGCTGCTCAGATTGCTACGGCTGTCAATAAGAAACTATCGGTTGCAAAACAACTTGCGGAGTTAACACGTCACAACGAGCGCATGGAATCTTTGGCTCAGGGCAAAGGTCTTCGCCGTAAGAGACGTCCTAAGGGTAGAGGATTGTATCTTCGATCAAAAAACTCGGGGCGAGGCCTATATTTATCCCGGAAAAAGCCCTGAGTGCTAACGAGATCGATTCGTATGCACGACGTCTACACATTCCACCTTTTAGAGGTGTCTACATGATCGATAAACTACCTCCATGTCCTCGATACTATGAGAGAATAGTAGTGAATCTGGATACATCAAATAACCCTGGTACACATTGGGTTGCTGTACGTAAGGATGGTGACGTTGCCTACTACTTTGACAGTTTCGGCGATCTGAGACCTCCGGAAGAGATAGAAACGTACCTTTCGGGTGTCAAGCTCCTATATAATACGACGAGATTTCAAGAATTCGATTCTGTGATTTGCGGTCACTTGTGCCTTCAGTTTCTCCTCGATGAGTTACACGATCACCGTGAGTGGTAGTGATACCAGCTTCTCTACATTTCTAAATCCACCATTACATCTGGATCCTAACGGACATTACGAGATAGCTCTATTGAATTTTGAGACTTTTTACACGATTCCGAATGTGGACGAGAGTAATAATCTATTCCATTACGTTCGCGATGGAAAAGTCGAACGTATAGTAATTCCACCGGGTACTTATGAATTGGATGATATCGCCAGATTGATCAAGGATGCTCTCGACATCGGTGACGACTTTATTCTACGTGCTAATAATAACACCATGAAATCAGAAATTCAATCTCCCTATATTATCGACTTTAGTCGTGAGAGATCTATTGCTTCTCTTCTCGGTTTCACCTCTAAACAGAGGGTACCGGCAAACGTGCTGACCGAGTCTAATGATTTGGTTAACATATTCAAGGTCAGCATCATACGTATCGAGTGTAGTCTTGCAACGGGATCTTTCATCAATGGTAAAAGTGGTCATTCTCTGTATGAATTTTTCCCATCGGTACCTCCAGGTTATCATATTTCACAGGAACCATCAAGTCCTATATATTTACCAATCATCGATACGAATCTCATTGATCATCTCGACATTAGAGTGGTAGACCAGAACGGCGATAAGTTAGATTTCAGGAACGAAACCATCACTGTACGATTGCACATACGTCGTAATGGGTATAAGTTTTAAGAGACGATGCTATATTAAAAAACGTCTCTCGAGATTGACCTCTACTCGATCATCGACCCGCAAGCTAATCACATCGTCTAATCGAAAATTTCTCGCTAACTTAGGCTTCAAGGTTCTATGATGGATGTGTTGGACGTGACCGGGATTCCGACCTTTGATGATAAGATCAGTAAGGAGGAAGAACACGTATTCCTACCATACAATACGTCAGCTCTCGATGTGAACGATGAAATTAGAATTCCATGTCAAGCTGAAGATTTGTACACGCTTCCTAGTAGAAGTTATCTCTACATTGAGGGGACTCTCGCTAAACCCGACGGCACCGTTGCCACATCGAAATTGAGTAACAATGCTATGGCATTCCTATTCGATGAGATTCGTCTGGATATGAATGGAACGACTATTGATAGAACTAGGAATCCGAGCATTTCATCAACGATGCGTAACTATGCTGCACTGAATGAACTGGAATCGAATCGTTTACTAAATGCTGGATGGATCTATCCTGGAGGTGTGGTAGACATCGTGAATACATCGAATGGTATCTTCAATGCTATCGTACCTCTTTCGATGTTGCTGGGTTTCGCCGACGATCACAAGGAGATCATACTTAATAGCAAGTTTGAACTTATTCTCATTAGATCTAAGGATTCTAATAATTGTATCATTGGAAACGATCCTACAACCATACAACTAACTAGACTCGAATGGAGGATGCCTGTACTTCGACTTTGAGATTCTGAACGAGTTGATAAACTTAAACTTGTCAAATCGGATAAACCTCTACACGTCGCATTTCGAACCTTGGACCTTCACACTCAACCTGCTGTACCTCAAACTAAAGCGTTCACATGGAACATTGCAACCACGACTAAACTTGAAAAACCACGTTTCGTCATAGTCGGTGCACAAGTGGATAGATTGAATCATCTCGCTAAGGATGCTTCTCTATTTGATAATTGTAATATCACCAATCTGAAACTTTATCTCAACAGTGAATCTTACCCCTATCACGATATGAATTTGGATTTCGCCAATTCGAAATTTGCATCTCTGTATGATCAATATTCCAAATTTCAATCATCCTACTATGGAAAGGAGAATTACCCTCTTTTGAAAAGGAACGACTTTCTGAAATATGCACCGCTATTCGTCATCGATTGCTCTCATCAACCTGAGGATACTGTGACGGGGGCAGTGAATGTCAGATTGGAAGTTCAAGCATCGTCAAATTTTCCTGCACAAACTTCATTATTCTGTTTAATTATTCATGATAAATTATTCACTTATAAACCATTAACTCATGTTGTACAATCTATCATATAGGTGTAATAAATAGAACATTACAAATTCAAATTATCTTTTTATTGACTTTAACATACATCTCCAATATCCTCTTCCTTGCACTCCTGCTTTTTGCATCATATGAACATAATAATTTATGAATATCATACAACTGATATAAATTCCTTTCGATATATCGAATTAGTCTTTTAAGTCCATTGAATGCAGTACTATTCAGATTTATACTGCCCACATTTAAACATGTATTCACAAACGTTATTTCTTGCATCTTATTCATGCATAACATTATATTAAATGCATATATTATATTTTCACTGTACGGTGCACATGGATGCTTACCATCTTTCAGATACGTATCCAAAACACACATATTTGACATTATTACCTCCCAATCCTCTTTTGTAATATACACAAACGTATCATCATGTGTGGCTTTAATGTAAAGTGATGGGAGTTCATTGTATAATCCTATGTTCACACGATAGTCAATGCTGATGGAGATGTCGTTATCGTTCTTGCACACACTATTTACCATCACTCGCAACTTCCTCCTCTACTTCTTCTGCGAAGGGTGTGAAGGGTTCGAACATCATTATGATGAAACTGTCTTGATCGAACGTCTTCTTGGCTTTGACGATTCTCGGTTTGCAGTTCGTCTTCTTCTTTTTCTTGTCTCCTTTCTTACTGGATCTGCGGACATACACGAACTATGTCTCAACATCGTGAATATTTAATACACTTGTTAACGTAAAACTCTTATTATTTTATACTCACTTTTCTATGACTTCCTCCTCGGGTTTCGATGTACCGATATCCTTAAACGGACGATCATTGTACGGACCGCACACATCTTCACCTTGATCCTGTTCGGACTGGCATGCCACATCTTCACTTTGGGCTTTACTGAAATAAACATATTTATCATTAGTTATATAACACATAACAACACTTTCACGTTAACGCACAATTATAATTTTACTTACCCGAGATACACTTTACAATTCTTTCCGCATTGAGCATAAGATGTGATCGAATCATGATGGGAAGGATTCTTGCAAATCACTTGATGCATCTTTCCATCACACGTTTCATCATGATGCTCAACCCAATGCTTTTGCAAATCTTTGAAATTGCGTAGATTCTCCCAGAATCTGGTATCACTTTCAATGATAGGAGTTGTTGTTCCACTCATCTTGACGTTGCGATGTGAAGTGAGAATGCATTCGTTCCCTAGTGAGCAGATGGGTGATGAAACGTGATCATAACTGTCTCCCCCCTCCCCATCCTCTCGTCGATTGTACTTAACGTACGGAGGGTTTTGTGTGAAGTGAGGACACGTTCGTTCCCGAGCTGGAGGGACAGGGTGAGACCTGTTAATTCGAATTTACTATATTACCGTTTTATCACGTTTCCCCCCTTCCACCTTCTCGTCGCTTGTACTGGAGGAGGACTAGTGTTTATCCTATCGTACATGAATGGGTATCGAACCGAGGACTCTATGTTCATATATATGAATCCTCCCGAGAACTCGATATTCATAGATGAATATTTATACGCCCACACATATACACATATGCACAAATCTTGAGGAATGACAACACGTCATCACCCTTATACTTCAATGTGGAATAGATTTATATTTTCTCGTACCTCGATGTGGGAATGGAATTTAACCTTTTCTTAACCTTTACATCGCTCTTGGATACGTAGCTCAAGGAGAGATTCAGCATAGGGAACACCCCTTACCAGAATGTCTTATTACATTTATTTTCATAAATCTCTCCCAGTAAACATACCTAATCATTCTCTCGATATTCTTTTATCTAAAGATTAACGATACTGCATCATATATCATACACTAAACGTAATAGATATCAAACCCTACACTCGATAATCATACATGAGAGTTTAAGCACAGACATCGAAGCACTGAACGTAATAGATATCAAACCCTAGACTCGATATTCATTCATGAGAGTTCAAGCACAGACATCGAAGAATTACTATCAATACATTTAATTCAAACATCCCCGGAACCCCCGTTACCCACCCCACCCCATCACAATATCGAACCCTAGACTCGATATTCATACATGAGAGTTCAAGCACACATCGAAAAGAATTCACATTTCATTCAAACATCCCCGGAACCCCCGTTACCCACCCCACCCCATCACACATCATACACACACACAATCATCATCATCATCATCATCATCATCATCATCATCATCATCATCATCATCGTCACCCCAACCGCCAAAAACATCTCACTGCACAGGGGAAAACGGCACTACGCCAACACTCCCCTTCTTTTAAACCTCGATTTTCATATAGGAGAGTTCTAAATCAATGAGACTTCTACATCACTCATATATTAACACAGAGGAGAGTTCAACATCTTATCTACACTGTGCTGATTCTCTCAATTCTATACTACTAATGTACTTTGCCTAAATTATGTGCCTTAAGGGGTATACAACTTCTTCTATGCTAAAGTCTTCTTTTTCAGTTTCGTATTAATAGTTCTTCAAAACTCATACCTAATGGCATTCTGAAAAAAATCAATAAATACCTTTTACTTCTCACGATAACAACTTAAACCTCTGGCATTCAATGAAAATCCCTATTGCCAATGTTTCAGTTTCAAAGTTTTATAAAACCTTGGTGTCACGTCCCTGGAAGATGTTCATCTTATATACCAGGTTTGTTTTCATTTTCAAGTTATGCTACTCACTTTTCGCACAAATACAGACACACGCACACAGAAGCCTACGTAAGCAATTTTGGCAAAATGGATATTTAATTTGATTCAGAGAATCTTAAAGCCGATGTTTCTTTTGAAATCTTGGAGTCAAGTTTTAGAATGGAATACAGTACCCTCCTGCTATCTGAAAGGGGTAAACCTTAAACTACATGACCATAATATTATACGGGTATTCAAAAGGATATAAGGTAAGTAGATGTTTCACCTTTAAAGAGGTAAATGCTGGTGGTTTCTTGAAATTTTATCTTTTATTAGAGCACATCTAATGTTTGCTCAAAATGTATAGTATATTTGTATAATAGAAAACTTAAAGCTGAAAATTTCTGGGAAAAAGGTCAGAAATGCTTTATATTCTCAATACATTCTGTAAGATTCTCTGTATACTTCAACTCACAAAAAATACGCAAAACACATTAAAGGAGGCCTTGTTATTATAACAAGCATAAATCACTATACAAAGGGAAATAATTATTTAAAAAACTGTAAACAGATGCATGAAATTTAAAAGCTTAGCTATAATCCGTTTAGCCCACTTGGTGGGAAAACTTCGACACTTCTGCGTCCTACTGCATTTTTCAATGGAGGTAGCTATTTAAAAAATAAATTAAAGGGAAGTAAGCAACGAGGTGTGGCTCACCAGAAAACCAGTTTTAATCCAATATGTTGTTTTAGTAAGAGTCCAATGCATTTCCAAAATATCCCATGTTTGTGAAAATTTTGTTTGTGGAAACTCCGGTGATGTTATTCATTTATTAATGATTATTTGCAAAACTTGTGAAGCTGTATTCTTCTGAGTGCAGAACTGGTAAAAAGAGAGTTGTGACGATTTTTTCTTCCCAAAATGGGACACATTGCTGCTATAACATTCGATGACACGAGAAATATTACTGCCTATTTTCTTTTCTTTTTTTATATTTACTAAGGAAAATATGTATCTATGTATACAGATGCATATTTTTCTTTTTTTTTCTTATTTAACCAATTTTTCATTATTTCCGTTTATTTTCTAATCTGTTTTCCTAGATTCACCAATATTCACTATACACATAAACACCCATGCTCAAAGCGGGACTCGCACTCGCGACCCTCTTACGCGGCGGAACGCTGGAGACATACGCTTTAGCGACGATGGCTACGAGGGCCGGCCCTGGTAGGCACATTTTTGTTTAAACCACACTTTCGAATGCACACGTGAAAAGTGTGCTACAATAAATCATTAATTTACATAATGGCCGTGGAACGTTGCATATAACAAAACTAATATATAGAGTATCTGGATTTAGAATGTTCCGCATCGTCGACCTTCAAATACTTGCTGACTTAGCTTTCTGACAGGAACGTCTGTTTCCAGAAGATAAAGGTAAAATGCGTGGTATCGGCTATCGTCATCAAATCCAGTAGGGGAACGCTAAAAGCAGTTTACTTACATCAATTCCTCTATTCATATTTCTACACAACACTCACAAATAGTGTTCTCCTATCTGCCTAATTCTAATCTGTATATATAGCTGTGCATTGGAATACAGGCGACTTTGAGCTATCAGATTTTTAAATTACGCTCTGTTTACATAGCTAAGCGATAGTATAATCGAGGAGAGTATCATGTAATATATCTCAGATAAGGCTCGTTAAAAATATGTACTTCACCTACATAAATTGTGTGCTTTAAGTTCATCTATAGTTTTTGTATGCCTATATAGTATCATTGCTGGATAACCAGGGAGAATGTTTGACTATCATCAAAAAACCTTAAACTGCTGGTATTCCTAAAAAAGTCGCTAGTGTCGTTTTTTGAATTTGGAAAAGGTTTCTAAGCCCTTCGTGTCAATCCTCGAAGGATGCTTAACTTAGGTAATAAGTTTGCTTTCATTCTTGAGTTACAGTGTTCAGACTTCACACAGTCACGAACACACTCACCTTCACGAGGTAAGTTGTAAAAGTAAAAACTTATTTAATTTGATGAAAATAAACCTCATAACACGTACCTCAGAAGTAAAATCTCGTCATCGACGTCGTCTTTTTCTGTGTAAGAAGGTACACTACCTACTAAATGCAAGTACGTAAACTATAAACAATATGATCAAAATACTTCTCAGCCATAAAGTTGGAGTTACATAAAGCCATAAAATACAAGTTTTTAACCTCAAGGAGATAAATGTTGGCTGTTTGTTTAACTTTTTATTTTTCTGTGAAAATCTCTGATGATTTGATCAAGACGCCGCATAAGAGAAAAGGGAATTCTCTGAGTAATGAGTCAAAATTGACTTTCATTCAATATATTTTGTAAGATTTTCTCTAACTTGCAGCTCATAATAAATAGAAACAATTTTGTTAAAGGAGACTTTGTTAAAGAGCGTAATGATTTACATCAACTTATTTGATACCATCATTGCTTTCGTGTGGTTTTTTACTTTTACATTCAAAGATTTATAATCGTTAAATTTTTAAAACGCTTGCCCTCTTCCTTATTTGGTGGAGATTTTATAGGAAGAGTATAGATCTTTAAACGTGGCATGATGTCATCAACTTTCTAAACACGTTTGACAGTGCCCTGTACTATATACCCCGAAAAGTGCTACATCTGTTAATGTATGTCTTAAGTTTAAAGAAGATGAAAAAATAACCTTTGTGGAGGAGTGGGTTGAGAATATAGAGTGATTCTTAAACCTTATGTTAATATTATAAGCAACTTTTACACACCGACATATATTTTGGCCATACCGATGTTACTCCTGGGAAGCCATGTTGTAGCAGAAGAAATGAATATTCGAAGCAACTGTATCTGGCCGTACACGGATGGCTCTACACGTCAGATCTGATATCGGAGAAGATTAATTGCTATAATTAGGAATGTTTTATAAAACATATGTATCAGGTGAAGCGTAAATATAAGTACTTCTATTAAGGTTTTCTTAAAACAGAGCTAGTAAGGAAGTATGTATTATGAAAACTTACTATACCCAGTCACCGCTTTCCGATTTGGTGTTTATTTTGGTTTCATATTTCAAATATCGATATATCTTAAAAACGATAATCGACATTTCTGGTTTTCTGATGATCTCGCAGGTCTGTCATGGAGCTTGACACATGATATTATTTGTAGCTACAGAAGCTACAAGCTCTATTGAACTACTTCTGTATACGTATACATGTAACTCGAGAAATGTGGAAATATGTGCTGATGTAGACCATGGTCTTAAAAATGTAGTTTGATTATCATACTCAAACTCTTACAAAAATGTTACTCGCGCGAATATATTTTAGTTGCAGTTACATCAGAAAATACATATTGGTGTAGAAGCATCGTACGCCCTAAACAACCACTTACTGCTGTACATAGATGGCTCCATCTGTGATATTCTATACCGGATAGAAAAAAGCAAAGCTTACAATTCTTTTGGCAAGCTTATATTCAACATTATTGAATATATGAGATACGTTTCCTTTACTTATTTTTAATATGTATGGTTATACATAATAGATTTAACATTTATTCATTAAAAGACCATTATAAAACTATTATAAATCTTACAATTTTTGACTTGTCTAAAAAAATTACATTGTTCCCAAATAATGAAAATTAAATATCTTCTAAATTATTTAACATTATGTGTGAAAACACATGCTAAACAACCACTTACTGCTGTACATAGACGGCTCCACCTGTGATATTCTATACCGGATGGAAAAAAGCAAAGCTTACAATTCTTTTGGCAAGCTTATATTCAACATTATTGAATATATGAGATACGTTTCCTTTACTTATTTTTAATATGTATGGTTATACATAATAGGTTTAACATTTATTCATTAAAAGACCATTATAGAACTATTATAAATCTTACAATTTTTGACTTGTCTAAAAAAATTACATTGTTCCCAAATAATGAAAATAAATATCTTCTAAATTATTTAACATTATGTGTGAAAACATATGCTCAGGATCAAATAAATGTTTGCTTATTTAGGCCATGGGACCACTACATTGTGCATGTGATCCGAAATACGATATAACATTTTTAATTTGCTGACTCATAATCTTCAAAACTGTCACCTTTGCATAGTACAAATATAAATAATGAAAATAAAATTTAATATTATATAACATAGTGTAATATAATGTAATATGATACAATAATAATAATAATAATAATAATAATAATAATAATAATAATAATAATAATAATAATAATAATAATAATAATAATAATAATAATAATAATAATAATAATAATAATAATAATAATAATAATAATAATAATAATAATAATAATAATAATAATAATAATAATAATAATAATAATAATAATAATAATAATAATAATAATAATAATAATAATAATAATAATAATAATAATAATATTAATAATAATAATAATAATAATAATAATAATAATAATAATAATAATAATAATAATAATAATAATAATAATAATAATAATAATAATAATAATAATAATAATAATAATAATAATAATAATAATAATAATAATAATAATAATAATAATAATAATAATAATAATAATAATAATAATAATAATAATAATAATAATAATAATAATAATAATAATAATAATAATAATAATAATAATAATAATAATAATAATAATAATAATAATAATAATAATAATAATAATAATAATAATAATAATAATAATAATAATAATAATAATAATAATAATAATAATAATAATAATAATAATAATAATAATAATAATAATAATAATAATAATAATAATAATAATAATAATAATAATATATAAGTATGATATGTTAAACATATTGTACTGTCACACAGGAGTAATTGATAGACTTTGAGAATAACGGAAATATTTATAAGGAATATTTTATAGGTCATATTTGTCTTAGGTTCCTATTTGAACAAATTCAACTGCCTCAGAAAATTACAAACAAATAAAATATATAATCTTAAAATTAATTAAACACATCGTTCCCATAGGAGGAAGAATTAATTTCTTTCACCTGCAGCTCTAAACCAGAAAGTGTTAGAAGGGATATAAGCAGTCGTGGAAAGCAATAGAAATTATCTGCTTCACATTACAATATACATGCGTCTGACAACAGAAGTACAGCTCGGCCTTGCTCGCCCTGAAGATGAAAAATTCATGTGATTAATATATGCAAAAGCAGAAAGTTAAAGGTTCTGCAACAATGCACCATGTCTTGAAGAACAGAATTAGTCATCTCTTCTGTTCATTTTCCCCGCGCTCTCTTTCGCACGGTTCTAACCTCGCACCGGCGATCTCTTGCTGATATTGCCTATTAATTTAAACCGTTTATTATTATTATTATTATTATTATTATTATTATTATTATTATTATTATTATTATTATTATTATTATTATTATTATTATTATTATTATTATTATTATTATTATTATTATTATTATTATTATTATTATTATTATTATTATTATTATTATTATTATTATTATTATTATTATTATTATTATTATTATTATTATTATTATTATTATTATTATTATTATTATTATTATTATTATTATTATTATTATTATTATTATTATTATTATTATTATTATTATTATTATTATTATTATTATTATTATTATTATTATTATTATTATTATTATTATTATTATTATTATTATTATTATTATTATTATTATTATTATTATTATTATTATTATTATTATTATTATTATTATTATTATTATTATTATTATTATTATTATTATTATTATTATTATTATTATTATTATTATTATTATTATTATTATTATTATTATTATTATTATTATTATTATTATTATTATTATTATTATTATTATTATTATTATTATTATTATTATTATTATTATTATTATTATTATTATTATTATTATTATTATTATTATTATTATTATTATTATTATTATTATTATTATTATTATTATTATTATTTTTATTATTATTATTATTATATAATGCAAATAATTACTTTCTCTGGGAATACACAATTTTTAAATAAAGGGGTTTCCGTCACAACCACTTGATGTGTACTATCACTTAATTATACTTGCTGTGCGTTGCAATTTTCTTTAGATTTTCGTTGCACAAATCCATATCAAGAACTTTCTCCAGCAGTCAGCCTGTTTGGGCCATTATCCTTTATAAGATCAGTCGGAAAATTCCATCTCACAAACTAAGTTAAGCATTTCAAAAGTCAACTTCAGGTACCTGCATAAATCAAATCTCAATAGGTCTGTCTAGTTAAAATGTGCCTGTACCAGTATATTACGAAAACCTAACTGCAAGTATACATTTTATATTCACTTGGTTGTTTGTGGCAAGGAGAATACTTCATTTTACCTCAAATGTCATGTTTATGTTCCTTATACAGTATTTGAATGCCTTATAGCAATGCTTGCGGTATAAGGGAGAAATAAATAAATTGAGATGTCACCACACTCCGGTCCTCGTGTGACGTGTTAATTTCATTGTCTTCCGCTAGGTGAGCGACCGTGTGCCCATTCACGAAGTGACGTGTCTGGCCGTCCAGATGCCGCCATACGTACTTGCTTAGATCGCAAATAAATATTAATTATAATTTAGATAGTTTCATAGCCAATTGTAATTATATTCTTTGGATATAGCTTAGATACTGTTGGCTAGTGTCTCACGAATGATGTATACTATGTGAGTACGGAAGGAATAAGTAGTTGTTTGCCGGAGTGGTAGTCTTTTGAAATGTGTATAACTTTAAGAGTTTTGTCTTTTTCCCTATTATACCTTATCCTTTCTCTTTACGTATGTTTGGAAATGTTTTATTGGAACTTTGTTTTATTACATCACATCACTTTAATACTGTGACTTTGTGGGTTCTTGAAATGAAAAGTCCAATTACACCACTCAACAATGTTCTTTATTTCCACCGACTTACAGTTAAACTCTTGCCAATTACACAGAATTACTTGCTGCACACAGTTACAGTTCACCAGTTCGTCCGTTACAACTTCACTTGTACTCGCGATTACATAAACTCCGTTACCCATACACAGTTCGTACAGTCTTCCGTTGCGCAATCCTTTCGTTCATTAACACGTCACTAACACTGCCTTCTTACACCAAGAACTGTCCTCATTCACACACTAACTGATTGACCAACTCAAACCAACAACTGACTGACTAACTCCGTCTGTCTGTAACCCTCTTTATATCGGAATATCCCGCTTTCTAGTGACCAGGAGAATGTTCCAGTAAACGAAAGATCGAGAAACAGGTGTAGAGAAAAACAGGCGACACAGTCATTTTTTCCCCTGACCACAGCCTGTCACCACTACAAGACAAACGAGGAGGAGGTGTGGCTAACGCGGTCCTCCCCCCTGCCTTCCGTTCGCAGCTGGTTCACAGGATGCTCCAGCGCTCCCGTTACACTGCTCCCTCCTCAAAGCTGTTCGCCTCGAACAGCCCCATCGTAGCGTGCGAGGCCGTCCAGGTGTACCACCAGCATCTGCTCGGAGTCTCAGCCAGAAGTAGCGCTGCCGTAGTTTGTGAATCGTTCGGTTCGCTCCCAGGTGTCCTCCTGAAGTACCGGCGTGCACTTCCTCCAAGACTTCCAGAACCTTGCTCCGGGGAAGTACCAACTGTCCTCTCTGCGCCTTCCCATCGGGTGACTCCCATACCCGGAACAGCACGCCCTCTCTGGTCTTCAACGAGTCCCATTGGGCCTAGTGCGACTTGTAGGTGGCGCTCCTCGGTGCGATGTCCTCCCAGGTTGGCCTCGTCCCTGCGTCCACTTCCCTCGAGAGTGGCCCCAAGCCTGCGTCCGCCAGCTGCTCCCTCCTCAGGCCTGCGCTATCCCAGCCTTCAGCAGGCACTGCCACAACTACTCGGACTGCTGCGGCACGCTCCTTCTCTACCACTCTTGTGCGCTCATGGCCCTCCTGAATCTGCAGTAGGACACCTCCAATGTAATGGTCGCTAGCGTCGGTGTCCACAATGAAGGCGCCACTCGGTTGTGGGAAACCCAAAATTGGAGCACTGCACAGGGTCCCCTTCGGGTGCTGGAAAGCGTCTTCGGCGTCCTCCGTCCACACATAAGGCCGGTTTTCCTCCGTCAGGCGGGTGAGGGGTTTTGCGATGTTGTCGGCCTTTCCCTCTAAATCATTAAGGCGGTCGTCTACTTGACCCTTCCGTTTGCCCAGGTTCGCGACGTCATCCCTCACGCCGGCCAAACGTTCCTCAAACTTTGCGGCGAGAGCCTCGTTCGCCGCCTTCATTTCCGTGGCCAGACTGCCGTTCGCTGCTCTCATTTCTGTGGTTAACTCGGCCTTCATTTCTTCCATCTCCGCGGTGACGTTGTCGTTGTCCGTCTTCATTTGTTTCAACTCAGCGATGAGGTTGTTGTTTGCCGCTTCTATTTTTGCAGCGAGGTTTTCATTTGCCGTCTTCATTTGTTTCAGTTCCGCCTTCATTTCCATCATCGTCTCCAAAATTTTCTCCAATGCTGCGTCCATGGTTGTAATGCTCGGTGATGTTATCTTCCCGCTTCCTGACACCAGTGTGACTTTGTGGGTTCGTGAAATGAAAAGTCCAATTACACCACTCAACAATGTTCTTTATTTCCACCGACTTACAGTTAAACTCTTGCCAATTACACAGAATTACTTGCTGCACACAGTTACAATTCACCAGTTCGTCCGTTACAACTTCACTTGTACTCGCGATTACATAAACTCCGTTACCCATACACAGTTCGTACAGTCTTCCGTTGCGCAATCCTTTCGTTCATTAACACGTCACTAACACTGCCTTCTTACACCAAGAACTGTCCTCATTCACACACTAACTGATTGACCAACTCAAACCAACATCTGACTGACTAACTCCGTCTGTCTGTAACCCTCTTTATATCGGAATATCCCGCTTTCTAGTGACCAGGAGAATGTTCCAGTAAACGAAAGATCGAGAAACAGGTGTAGAGGCGACACAGTCATTTTTTCCCCTGACCACAGCCTGTCACCACTACAAGACAAACGAGGAGGAGGTGTGGCTAACGCGGTCCTCCCCCCTGACTTCCGTTCGCAGCTGGTTCACAGGGTGCTCCAGCGCTCCCGTTACAATACCATGCACCATCACATGGGAGCTGGAATGTTTATTTATTCTGGATTCCTAACCACAAGTACGCCTGGATGTCATCTCAAGAGGGAGCTGGAATGTTTATTTATTCTGGTTTCCTAACCACAAGTACGCCTGGATGTCATCTCAAGAGAGTTCGGTTTTGATGACCTTGGTACTAAAACGGTGTCCACTGAGCATCGCGTGGAAAGTGCAGATATGGATAGCGGATGTAGTTCAAAAATATACATTTAAGGCAACAAATGAGAACCAGTAAACTATAGAAGGATTAGTGTTATGGCAGCAATAAGCAGAATTTGATCACAATTATTAAAATTAGATTGGAGGAGTTAATTCAAAATAAGAAATCGGAAGAACAAGCAGCTATTACAGCAGGCAAATCATGATGTGATAATATATTTGTGTTTAGACAAATCACTGAAAAAATGTTGGCTAAAGGGAAAGAAGTGCATATGGTATTCATTGATTTTGAAAAAGCATATGACTCTATACCTATAAATAGACTATGGGAGGCAATGGAAAACTTTGGAATACCTAAGTCCCTTATATATTTTATTAAAGTAATGTATGAATGTAAGGCAAGTGTTAAGATGGGAAACCGAGTATCAGCAGGCTTCCCCACAACAAAAGGACTACGACAAGGTTGTGGCCTGTCACCTACACTGTTTAAAATATTTATAGAAGAGGTGTTGAGAAAGTGGAATAAGTCATGTAGGGGAATGGGACTACACATCAATGGCTACTTATTACACAATTTACTATTTGCAGATGACCAGATTATAACAGGACAGGATAAACATGATATAGAATATATGATTAGAAAATTAATAAATGCATTTGAAGTAGGCGGATTAAAAATAAATGCAATTAAAACAGAATATATGCTATTAGGAGGAAATTCGGAAGATCTGCAGGTAAATGATGTGGTAATTAAATGTGTCAAACAACTTAAGTCCCGACCTATGATCTATAATAGATAAGAATGGCGGATGTGAAAAAGAAAATCAATTGGGTAAATTATGCAAGAAAGGCGATTAGAAGTTTGAACAGTATTTTATGGAATAGGAATTTGACCAGAAATA
This sequence comes from Mantis religiosa, assembly GCA_030765055.1. Classification (NCBI taxonomy): domain Eukaryota; kingdom Metazoa; phylum Arthropoda; class Insecta; order Mantodea; family Mantidae; genus Mantis; species Mantis religiosa. The sequence goes on from JAUKNK010000157.1 coordinate 617,597, forward strand.
CTAAACAACAAATTTTAAAAACAATTTAATTTAATTAGTGGAAATTAATTATTTCTTCACAATAGCCATACATAGGCTAAGGTTCTGTATGGATAGAATCAACATAACAAAATAAATGCCATGGCTGGGATTTGAACCACGGATCTCCTGGTTTCCGTCCAGGCGCTCTAACCCATTGAGCTACCATGGCCAATATGCCGTCAATTAGAGAATTTAATGTCAGGACGGCACATGCTTGTTGGGGGAGAACAGAGTCTTGTTCCAAATGGCTATGTACTATTTAAGATCCAAAAAATGTGTGAAGATTACTACCATAGTAAGAATTACAACTTAGTTTATAAACGCTGCAAAACTGGTTTCGAAAATGAAATTTGTTTTTAGACACCTTATGCACCGCCCTCCCCTCTCGTAATCTTACGCGTGTTAAAGTCTGTTTACCCAATGCGTGTGCAGTTCCCAGTCAAAGGGACCTCAAAAGACGGGACCCTCCCCTCCACTAATGACCGTCATAAATCTATCTCCACACTTCAGAAATGGAACACTGACGTTGGGGACCAATAGCCGCCCCCATTTGTTGAAAATGACAGTTGCGTGTCTACTCCGCGTGGAGTCTCAGTTGCCAAATTTCCAACTTCCAGTTGTTCTGTTTCATTAGGTGCAAGACGGTGATGTTAAAATGTTGCAACATTGTAGAAAGGACCGTCAGGAGGAGGGTCCATGTTGTAAAACGATTATGAGGGTTTGTCAAAGAAAGCGGCCGCCCTGCACTTGCGTTGGATAGACAGACTTTACGCATTGTGGCGATAGGTGCACCATCCCCACCACAGTTGCTACTCATCCCTACCCCGCAGGATTCCTGTCAAGATAAAATAATACATCTGTATCTGTTTGGAGTGAGTGCTAAACTGTAATGTATACGAAAGGTCTTACTCCCTTTAAATATTTAATTTAGGTGGCATACACATTCTTGCAGGACACATTTTACAGATATCACATGACATTTGTTGTAATGTAAGCCTCTGTCGAATATAAACCTTTTAATCTCTAGGTTACGCTATCAAAACGTAACTTACAAGCCAACACATAGCGACCACCACTTTAAAGATTTAAAGATCCCTCTATGCCTCTGCATACCGAAATTATCCTTTCAACTTTTAAGAAATGTGTAATATATACATCTAAATATTTATCTTATTAACATTAGGCAGATAGAAGGAAAAGTTCTTATGAATATTGAGTACATGACTCAATAGAGAAAGTCATGTAAGTAAACGTCCTTTAAAACCTTCCACTACTTGATCTGATGAAGAAAGCCCACTCCGCGCTCTTTATTTTACCTTTTGCAAACATATTTGTCTGCCAAGTCTCTAGGTCAGCAACCCGTAAATTGTCCATTATACTGATCACTACATTTCCATGCTAGTCAAAAGCTAACCATGGCGACATCAAAGGATGCGTTAATACGGGCATTCTGTGTCGCTGGCATAAGATGTTATTTATTTTATTTTCATGTTTGTAGTTTTCGTCCTCCAACGTTAAGGCATATCGGGTGATGAATGAAACGGGTGAAATGATATCAAAATGAACCCGGGGTCCATGGAGCTTAGACCTACCTGACATTCGTCTTTCAGGATAAGGGAAAACCCCGGTATTAACCTTATCCATGTAATCACTCTCACAGAGATTCAAACTCAGAACCTCTTGAAAGTGAGGCAGACACGTTACCATCTGCGCTAACGAAGCGGGCAGACGCAGGGATAAGATGCCTTGGCGCGCTCGCTATAGGGAGAGTAACGTCGTCGCCTGCCAAGGCGTATTTATAAGTTTGCCAAGAACAAATGTTTGTGTAAAATCGGTCGAAATATTGTCGACTAATCGAATAATAGATATAAGATCCCATTTGTAGAGAAAAAAAATCTTAGCAACCGCCTTTATATTATCCTCCTTAATTCTATATATAATTATCGCTGGATTAATTATATCACCTGAATTACCGTAAACGAGATCTTCTGAAACAAGCTATTTTGGAAATGCTTATAAACTTATCGCACAAACGCAAATTAGTACTAAAGTAACTTGGATATCCCATCCTAATTGTAATTTTCTTTGTACTTTACAATCTATGGCCTCCATCATAACTAAAAGGGAAGATTTCGATTTTACATCATACAAAATTTGTGTGCATTTAATCTAGTAATATGTATAATTGTATGCAGATTCCAACTAATCAAAAGAACCTGATTCCAAAGGTAAAGTAATCAATACCAACAGTTTATGAACCAAGGTGTCGAGCTCCGTCAATATATACTCGTTTCAGGGTACTTCCTTTCTCATCCATAATTTAATTCTTCTTTTGTTATTGCGTCTGTGTACATTATAAATGACCATTCTTTTCATAGTACTAACGCGCACTATAATGTAAGCTAAATCTAAACGACTTACCCATGTGACAAGAAAAGTTGTGTATTAAATTGCCATACTTCTTCTGCGGTAAAAGATATTACAGGTAGAGCCATCTGTGGACAGCAGCGAGCACTTTTTGAAATTGCTTTCGCCTCTAAGCCAATAAGTGTTTCTGAAATAAAATCGGTGTAACCAAAACATATCCCCCTGAATTAAAAAAAGATATACTTTAAAAATGACCGAAGGTACTGTTATCACACTACATTCTCGAGCCACTCCTCCAAAACCGCATATCCTTCCATCATTCCCAACAGTTATGCATATAGCTCAGTAGTTGATCCGTAGCCCACTTCGATTATGTTGGTCAAATCGTGCCGAGTTTCAAGCCTCAAGCTATTTCTGTGAAATCGCCTGAAAGAGAGGAACGTTGACTAGCGGTGTTGAGATACTTTATCGATCCTGAAAAATGGAATCAAAAGACACGAAATTCTCAAAAAAACCTTCGATGTGGTGAGGTATGTTGTAATAAATTATCCTCTTTTAACAAGAACCACTTTAACTAAATTTTGCTTATTTATAATAATTTCCAACTTGGATGAAATCCTTATAAAGTATTTTGAAAATATAAAGCACCTCCGAGACTTTACAAAAATATTTAAGCTACAAATTTATTTGTTTTGCAAATATATTGATGAACGTCAAAGTCACCTGTACCCCAGAGTATAGAAGTGCACCAATAAATAAATTATTGAATTTCTAACCGAGGCTTTTATTGAACTATCTTTTAGCAGATATTTGCAAAATTTTCGAACACATCCACTGAAATATTTGTAACATGTGCTTATGAATCGTGATCCTGGTTATTCCATGGCATTAATATATATTACATTTAGAGTACTTCCATTTCACACAGTTATTTGTTATTTTGAATTTACGTTTGCATACAATTAATATGCACTTCCAGTTTACGTAGTAAGAAAAACATAAATCTATGCTAAACCTACAGAAGTTAATCACATGTCCTGCAAAGGTTTATAAATTATTGTCCATCTCTTTCCTCTGTATAAGACATTAAAGATGAAGAGCTTTCTATGGACAGAAGGGAGATGTTTCTTGGAGCTTACCTTGATTCTGAGTCAATAAACTTGTCTTCTTCTTTAACTTTCCTACTTGTACCAATAACGTGCTGTTAGAGGTTTCTTGTTCCTCTATCCTTTGTGAGGTCGGACCTGGGAAACAGAAGCTTTGGATCCCATACAGAACCAGGATAGCTGATCAGGCCAATGCCTGGTATGAAGGTGATGGAAGTGGAAGATATAAAAGAAGGAGAGATGAATGATGGTAAAGATGATGGAGCAACTGGCTGAATGCTGCCGTGGGAAACCGGATGATCCGGAAAACGCCCATCCCAGCGCCATGTTGTCCATCACAAATCTCCTTTTACGTTCGCGGTAAAACACATTTTTCAATATAAGGTGGAGTTAGAGGAATTTTCTTCAGAAATAAACTACCAGGTCTGACTGTCGAACCATGAGATTTTAAAGGAATGTGGAGTCTGCCGGAAGAAGGCGTACGCAATACCAAAGCAGTTACGGGTTGCGAGGACTGCGTTTCTTAAAACTCGGTCGATAGAGTTTGTTTACTCGTAACTATTAATAAATATTGTGAATATGCTCTGTTATCAGTGCAACTAGTTTGTAGATCGTCACAGCGGTACTTTCTCACACAGAGCACACGCAGGCACGCACGCACGCATACACACGCGTGCGCGTGCGAGTGGACACACATACATGTATAAATAATAAATATTACGCATTGCCTAAAAGGTGCAAGTAGTTCTTTGGTATACAGCGAAATTTGGTGTTCATGAACATATTTGCACAAGATCTCGAAAATGCCTTATTTTTTTAAAATATTTTGCATGATTTTGGCCAAGTAGCAAGTCATAATAAATAATCTTAATCATATTAAAGTGGTTCCTTTTAAAAGAAGGTAATTTAGTGAAACTAATCCTAATCTATCACAGATTTTTGAGCCTACCGTTCTTTTAAATTGGAACTTTCAGTATCGATAAATGTTAAAAACACTAGTCACCGTTCGTATCTCTCAGGCAATTTCATAGAAATAGCATAAGGCTTGAAACACAGTAAGATTTCGCCAACATAATCGAAATGGGCCTCGCAACCACTTCTGTAAACCTATACATAGTATTTCACAGTGATAGAAGGATATGGCGTTATGGAAGAGTGGCTCGAAAATGTTATGTGATAATAGTATTAAGTTATTATTTAAGGGATATATTTTATTATCGCAGGGGAATATATTTTAGTTATACCTATTTTACTCCAGAAACGCTTACTGCCTTATAGACCACAACAGTTCCAAACGTTCTTGCTGCTCTCCACAGATAGCGCTACCTATTATATCTGATGCAGAGGGTAAATAATTACAATAATATGCTCAGCTTTGTATATCATATAAGGAAGTCCTCTAGACTCAGCTTAGAATAATAATTAGCTTTAGAAACAGAAATGTAAGATCATCTGCAATGTACAGAAACACAATAACAAAGGAACAATTAGATTTTGGTCAGAGAGGAAGTACGCTGAAGTGAGTATATACGAACGGACTTCGACATCATGGGACATGAGTTGCTTGTCAATTATGTACGACATTATTGTTAAAAGAGATTTTTGTTGGAACTTGCATAAGCATTTATAAATTGTGAACTTTACCAGGTTATGCATGCTTTCTGGTAAGACTTTGATCTTTAGCAATTTACACATATTCGGATCATCCGAAGGGATTTTCTGCAAAACACACAAGGTACTGTTTCATCATCACCTCTTCGAGACTTTGGGGAGTATACATGAATGACATTCTGAAAAAATAAGTATTATTATATAAATAATAGTAATGAGTCCTAACTAACTATTAATACGTAACAGAAACGGAGAACATAATTCACATGAAGATTTATATCCCATTAAGTACCATAATTAAGGAAACACTAATTATTTATAGAGGCACCATTTCATAAATATTACAAGGTATTTCTTTTAATTTTACAGTACTTGTATGCAAAGTTTGTTTTGTCGGACCGCTATCCAAACGAAAATTAACGGCCATGACGTAACGACCAGCACAATAATGTTTGGAGATCATTCAGAACCTCCTGTTCTTCGAATTTGTACTTCAACATTTCAGAAATAATAAATCAACACACTCACAGCCACACACAGATATATAATACTAGGCAACCGGGTGAAAAGTGTAGGCGCCTTGTAGCCAATTTATTAAAAATTGTTCTACAGCAACCTTTGTGTAACAACCGTATTATCCAATAGTATCGCAGCAGTATGGCTCGTTTTTGGGGAGAAAAGGTCCTGGAAACTTTTCCTTTATGAGCTACACTGCTGACTTACTTATTTTATGAATAATAATTAATTCATTAAATAAATTACCTGAGTGTCGATAAACCACTTCCTCTAAAACTTTAGCTAACTGGAAATTAACTTACAAACTCTTCCGTCAAGCGGCACATTACATAAATCTTTGGTTCATCTCTCAGAGTTGCATTTTGATTTTATTCTTTCTCTTGCTTTTATAATCTCCATCCTTAAGTCATATACGACAAATGTATGAAGTCATGAAGTGATATTCAAATGAGTTGAAAGCTGTCAGTGTGTAGTTACACAATATATACTTTATCTTTCACAATAATGGAAACGCGCTATAAAGACGTATCCTACAACTCTACCTGACGGATATTATAATCCGGGTTATCTTAAACGTGAGGCAGCCACACTTCTAGCAAAGCAAACTAGGTGGGGAGGGTTAGCGATATATATATATATATATGTGTGTGTGTGTGTGTGTGTGTGTGTGTGTGTGTGTGTGTGTGTGTGTGTGTGTAAATATCGGATTCAACAGCCAGAGAGATAAGTATCTCTGATCATATGTTGAAATTATCACTGAACCCATATTTCAGGAGAGAGAAAAGCGTTGGCTTATATTCACATTTGGGCACTTTATATTCTCAGAAACACTTACTTGTTCCTCTTATATTAAGTTTACTTACCTAAAAGTTTTCTAAAAAGGGGAACTGTAACTGTAAGTCCTATTTCAATAGAGGTTTTTATTTACTTTAACCAAGTAATAGAGAAAGTAAAGAAAGCTATGGATGGCTAAGGATACACACCATTCAAGAAATATCGCTCAATAAACTGCCAATATAAAAAGTTAGTTTCCTCTTTCGGAAATAAAAACTCTGTAGTATCCATGGAAAACATTCCACGTTCCTAACGGGTGTTTATAACGCACTTGTCTACTATCACGAGGTACACATGAGAAAGCAAACATCGGATACAGCTCTAGTCGCTCGGAGTAGAACAAATTTCGCTCGCGCGGCTGCTGTGCACAAAAACCACTTTAAAAAGAATTTGCTTATTTATTATGAGTTGCCATTTGTAGGGCGTTTCACAAGTATTTTGAAAATATAAGGCACTTCAGAGTTTTTAAATGTATTTTAACTTATTGCATAAACGCCAAATTGAAACTAAAAAAGTTGTATACCCCGTACAACGGGTTATTTCGTTTTTACCTTAGAATCAATGTACTCCTCCATAATTAAACCGGACGATTGTTGTTTTATACCACTTAAAACTGGTGCAGCTTTTATTTATTAACAGTGAAATTCAAGTTACAACAAATCAACAAAATTCAGATAGTGATCATGAACCTATGTTCCAAAATCAATCAATCATAATCAATCATTCAAGAAGCTGGCGGCTGACTGATGGTCAGTTCCATCAACCAGCTCCTCTAAAATATAAGCTAACTGGAAATTAGCTTACAGAATCTTCCGGCCCGCACCACTTTACAAAAATCTTTGGCTCATTTCTCAGACCTGCATTTTGATTTTACTTTTTCTATTGTTTTTATAATCTCCATCCGTAAAGCACATGGGACAAATAGATCAAATCATGGAATGATATTCAAATGAGCCTAAAGTGCACACGTTATCTGTTTTATCTTTCGCAATTGCTGAAAGTTCGACATAAAGCCCTATCCTACTACTCAACTTGACGGAGCTTTGAACTAGAGTTATCTACAACGTGAGTCAGCCCCGCTTCTAGCAACGCAAAGGAATTGGGCAGTGATATAGGTAGTGAAAAGTATAAATGTACTTAAGTTCCAGATATATAGGCATATCTGATTATAAGCTCAGATTTTTTTTTCTCTACAAAGGGGCTCAATTTGCTACTATAAATTCAGTCGACACAATTACGGCCGACTTTACACAAACGTCGGTTCATTGCACACGTCTGAATAAGCACGTGCAAACGACATGAGATTAAATATCATGTAACATTATGACAATGGACCGTTGGGTATAAAATTACTAAGAAAAGATTATCTGGAGAGAAATGTGTTAAGCATTATGCTCCTTCTAATAATTGCTACCCAGTAAACTGACAGGCAAATTTGTTTTCAGGTGGTCAAGATAAATATATTTCCTGCAGTCATTTTTGAACATCAATTCAAGTATTCGAATATTTAGTAGCTAGTTACTTTCTGCCTTTCTGTACTGATTGTTGTACACAGTACTCTTAAGCACGTTTTCATTTGCCTTATTAACTTTAATCTAGATATTTGTAGATGCACCAACTGGTACACAACCATCGACTTTCATCAAAATGTCCCTTGCTGCATTAAAACAGCTGAGCATTTAACGGGGAAAATGGCACGGCAATCACGAAAGCGATATATATTCTACTGCGAGAGACTAGAGCTGTTTTCGATGTTTGCATTCTCATGTGTACTCCGTGTAATAGACAACTGCGGCATATCAAACGGATAGGGTCTTGGAAAGTTCTCCATGTATGTTACGTAATCTTTATTGCAAAGCGCATATACGCACTTTTTAGGTTGACAGTTGGTTGAGCAATATTTATTATACTTGTCTGTACTCTTAGGCATACATAGCTGACTTCACTTACTATATTACGTGTTTACAGTGATTAGAACAAACTATTTTAGTAGCTGCTACTGCTTTAGTTCCCCTTTATAGAAAAAGTTTAGCTAAGTATATGTAATATAAGAGCAACAAATAACCGTGTTTCAAAATGGAAGTGCCCAAAGCGAATATATGCCAAACTTTTCTGTGTACTGTTATATGGGTTCAGTGTTAATTTCAACATATGTTCAGATCTACCTATCTGGCACCTAAATCAAATAATACTTATTATTATCAATATCTCTGCCCACCCCTTTGCGTAGCTGGATGCGTGTCTGATTCACGTTCTAGATAACCCTAGTTCGAATCTCCGTCATGTGGCATTGTGGGAAAGGGAATTTATGCCCTATTTCCATTATTGTGATAGGTAAAATAAATATGGAGCGAATAAACACTGTAGACTTTGGGCTTATTTGAATATCATGTCATGATTTGACCCCTAGTCCCATGTAATATAAGGATAGCAATTATAAAAGCAGTAGAAAAAATAAAATCAAAATGCAGGTTGAAGTAATGAGCCAACGCTTTATGTAATGTGGTATTGGCCAGAAGAGTCTGTAAGTTAAGTTCCAGATAGCTAATGTTTGAGAGAAACTTGTTTATGGAAACTCAGATAATGTAATTGTTGCGTTGATTATAATTTATAAAATATATCAAGGAGCACTCTTATTAGTGTAGAGCTAACAGATGAAGGGTTGCGAAGATATTTTATGCAAAAACCGAGCCATATTGCTCCCATAATATTGGATAATACGGTTGTTACACAAAGGTTGCCATAAAACAGTTTTCAATAAATTGGCGGCAAGGCACCCAAAATTTTTATCTGGTTGCCTAGTGTCAACCGAGGTTAATACATATATATACGTTAGTTTTGTCGTATTTTTTCTAAAATGTACAAGTAGAAATTCGAAGAACAGGAGGTTCTGAATGGTCACCAAACTTTATTGCGCTGGTCGCTACGTCATGGACTATAACTTCCGTTTGGATGGCGGCCCGACGAAATAAACTTTGTGAACAAATACTGTTAAATTTAAACAAATATCTTGTAATATTTATGAAATGGTGTCTTCATAAATAATTAGCCTCGCCTGAACTATGGTCTCTAATGAGTTATACAAGTTCGTGTGTATTATGTTCTCCTATTCTATTACGTTTTAATAGTTATTCAAAACATATTACTAATGACATTCTGAAAACAAATCGACAAAAGCGTTGTATCATCACGGAAATAACTTAAATTTTTGCTGTGCAAAGAAAATCACTATTTCCATTTTTAACAATTCCCAAATTTTCTATATTCTCTTAGTCGCATGCTAGCAAGATGTTTAACTTATATACCTGGTTTCTTTTCATTTTTCAGTTTAGTTACTCAACCTTCCCACAAATTCAAAGACGCGAACACAGAATACTACCCAAGCAACTTTGGCTAAAAGGATACTGAATTTGATTTTCTAATATAAGGGTACTTAATCTTAAATTGATCTTTTTAAATTGGTCCGGCCTTCAAGGGGTGGCGATTTGAAATCCCGGTCAGGTTGGGTTACTTTTTTAGCTTTTAGTAGGTCCTTAGTTTATTGTCAAGAGTAAATGTTATTTGTCTGTAAGCTCTGTTGACTCTAGCAACATTTGTATACAATTTGAGCGGTAAAACACATTCTTCAATATAAAGTGGATTTAGAGGAATTTTCTTCAAAATGAAAACTAGCAGGTCTGACTGGCGAACCATGAGATTTTAAAGGAATGTGGCGTCCGCCGTAAGAAAGCGTACGAGATACCAAAGCAGTTCCGGTTTGCGAGGATTGCGTTTCTTGAAACTCGGTCGATACAGTTTGTCTACCCCTAAATATTAATAAAGATTCTGAATATTCTCTGTTATCAGTGCAACGATTTTGTAGATCGTCACAGGGGTACTTTTTCACACAGAGCACACGCACGCACGCATACACACGCGCACGCGTACGAGTGGACACACATACAGAATACATAATAAATATTACGCATTGCCTAAAAGGTGCAAGTAGTACTTTGGTATACAGCGAACTTTGATGTTCATCAACATATTTGCAAAACAATCAGGATATGTAGCTCGAACATTTTTGCACAAGATCTCGAAAATGCATCATGTTTTAAAAATATTTTGCATTTCTTTGGCCAAGTGGCAAGTCATAATAAATAATCTAAATCATGTTAAAGTGGTTCTTCTTAAAAGAAGGTAATTTAATGAAACTAACCTTACTCTATCACAGACTTTGGAGCCTACCGTTGTTCTTGAATTCGCACTTTCAGTATCGATAAATGTTAAAAACAAAAGTCACCGTTCGTATCTCTCAGGCAGTTTTATAGAAATAGCATAAGGCTTGAAACACGGTAAGATTTCGCCAACATAATCGAAATAGGCCTCGCAACCACTTCTGTAAACCTCTACATAGTATTTGGCAGTGATAGAAGGATATTCCGTTATGGAAGAGTGGCTCGAAAATGTCATGTGGTAATAGTATTAAGTTATTATTTAAGTGATATATTTTATTATTGCAGGGAAATATATTTTAGTAGTACCGATTTTACTCCAGGAACGATTATTGGCTTAGAGGCCACATCAGTTCCAAACGTTCTTCTTGCTCTCCACAGATGGCGCTACATGGTGTATCTTATGCAGGGGGTAAGAAATGACAATAATATGCTCAGCTTTGTACGTCATATAAGGACGTCCTTTAGATTCGGCTTAGAATTATAATTAGCTTTAGAAACAGAAATGTAAGATCATCTGCAATGTACAGAAACACAATAACAAAGGAACAATTAGATTTTGGTCAGAGAGGAAGTGCGCTGAAGTGAGTATATACCAACAGACTTCGACCTCTTGAAACATGAGTTGCTTGTCAATTATGTAGAACAATATCGTTGAAAGAGATTTTTGTTGGAACTTTTATAAGCATTTATGAATTGTGAACTTTACCAGGTTATGCATGCTTTCTGATAAGACTTTGATTTTTATCAATTTAAACATATTCAGATCATCCGAAGGGATTTTCTGCTAAACACACAAGGTACTGTTTCATCATCATCTCTTCGAGACTCTGGGGAGTATACATGAATGACAATCTGAAAAAATAAGTATTATCATATAAATAATAGTAATGAGTCCTAATTAACTATTAAAACATAACAGAAAGGGGCAGCATAATTCACATAAGGTTTTATTACCCATTAAGGACCATAATTAAGGAAACACTAATTATTTATACAGGCACCATTTCATAAATATTACAAGGTATTTGTTTTAATTTTACAGTACTTGTACACAAAGTTTGCTTTGTCGGACCGCTATCCAAACGAAAATTAAATGCAATGACGTAGCGACCAGCACAATAAAGTTTGGAGATCATTCACAGCCACCTGTTCTTCGAATTTATACTTGAACATTTCAGAAATAATAAATGAACACCTCACACACACACAGATATATATATATATATGTGTGTGTGTGTGTGTGTGTGTGTGTGTGTGTGTGTGTGTGTGTAACTCGGTTAATACTAGGCAACTGGGTGAAAAGTGTAGGCGCCTCGCAACCAATTTATTGAAAATTATTCTACAGCAACCTTTGTGTAACAACCGTATTATCCAATAGTATAGCAGCAGTATGGCTCGTTTTGGGGAGAAAAGGTCCTGGAAACTTTTCCTTTCTGAGCTACACTGCTGACTTGCTTATTTTATGAATAATAATGAATTCATTAACTACATTACCTGAGTGTCGATAAACCACTTCCTCTAAAACTTTCGCTAACTGGAAATTAACTTACAAACTCTTCCTTCAAACGCCACACTACATAAATCTTTGGTTCATCTCTCCGAGTGGCATTTTGATTTTATTCTTTCTCTTGCTTTTATAATCTCCATCCTTAAGTCATATGCGACAAATGTATCAAGTCATGAAGTGATATTCAAATGAGTTGAAAGCTCTCAGTGTGTAGTTACACAATATAGTTAGTTAGTTACTAACACTCCCCACATGGCAACCTTGGCCTTCGGGGTAACCTCACCCCACCAAGTGATGACCGGACCCATTTCTCAGGTGGAGGCACCCAGAGGGCGGTGTCCATTACCTCCGATGATAGGGTGATAGTGAAGATGGCGGTGAGGTGAGAGGACCTACAGTTTTTACCGTGGACTCCGAACCACGTTGGGCATAGGGGATACTTCACGTGTGCTAGACAGAGGTGAAGGCGTGGATAGGGCCGACTTAAAATCGCCAACCCCAGAGCCGGGAATCGAACTCGGGACCCTTAGAACGGGAGCCGCGAACGAAACCACCGCGCTACCCCGGCGCCCAGTTACACAATATATACTTTATCTTTCACAATAATGGAAACGCGCTATAAAGACGTATCCTACAACTCTACCTGACGGATATTATAATCAGGGTTATCTTAAACGTGAGGCAGCCACACTTCTAGCTACGCAAACTAGGTGGGGAGGGTTAGCGAAATTTATAAATATCGGATTCAGCTGTCAGAGAGATAAGTATCTCTGATCATATGCTGAAATTAACACTGAACCCATATTTCAGGAGAGAGAAAAGCGTTGGCTCATATTCACATTTGGGCACTTTATATTCTCAGAAACACTTACTTGTTCCTCTTATATTAAGTTTACTTACCTAAAAGTTTTCTAAAAAGGGGAACTGTAACTGTTGGTCCTATTTCAATAGAGGTTTCTATTTACTGTAACCAAGTAATAGAGAAAGTAAAGTCAGCTATGGATGGCTAAGGATACACACCATTCAAGAAATATCGCCCAATACACTGTCAATATAAAAGTTAGTTTCCTCTTTCGGAAATAAAAATTCTGTAGTATCCATGGAAAACATTCCAAGATCCTAACGGGAGTTTATAACGCACTTGTTTACTATCACGAGGTACACATGAGAAAGGAAACATCGAATACAGCTCTAGTCGCTCGGAGTAGAACAAATTTCGGTTCCGCGGCTGCTGTGCACAAATACCCCTTTAAAAAATTTTTGCTTATTTATTATGTGTTGCCATTTGTAGGAAGTTTCACGAAGTATTTTGAAAATATAAGGTACTACAGAGTTTGTAAATGTATTTTAACTTATTGCATAAACGCCAAATTGAAAATAAAAAAATTGTACATGCCATACAGCCGGTTATTTCGTTTTTACCTTAGAATCAATGTACTCCTCCATAATTAAACCGGACGATTGTTGTTGTATATCAAGTAGAACTGGTGCAGATTTTATTTATTTACAGTGAAATTCAAGTTCCAACAAATCAACAAAATTCAGATAATGACCATGAAACTATGTTCCAAAATCAATCAATCAATTAATCAATCATTCAAGTAGCTGGCGGCTGACTGATGGTCAGTTCCATCAACCAGTTCCTCTCAAATTTAAGCTAACTGGAAATTAGCTTACGGAATCTTCCGGCCAACATCACTTTACAAAAATCTTTGGCTCATTTCTCAGACCTGCATTTTGATTTTATTTTTTCAATTGTTTTTATAATCTCCATCCGTAAACCATATGGGACAAATAGATCAAATCATGAAGTGATATTCAAATGAGCACAAAGTGCACACGTTTTCTGTTTTATCTTTTGCAATAGCGGAAAGTTCGACATAAAGGCCTATCCTACTACTCAACTTCACGGAGTTTTGAACTAGAGTTATCTAGAACGTGAGCCAGCCCCGCTTCCACCAACGCAAAGGAAATGGGCAGTGATATAGGTAGTGATAAGTATAAATGTACTCAAGTTCCAGAGATATATGCATCTCTGATCATAAACTCAGAATTTGTTTTCTCTACAAAGGGGCTCAATTTGCTACTATAAATTCAGTCGACACACTTACGGCCGACTTTACGCAAACGTCGGTTCATTGCACTGAATAAGCACGTGCAAACGACATGAGATTAAATATCATGTTACATCATGACAATGGACCGTTGGATATAAAAATACTAAGAAAAGATTATCTGGACAGAAATGTGTTAAGCATTATGCTCCTTCTAATAATTGCTACCCAGTAAACTGACAGGTAAATTTTTTTTCAGGTGGTCAAGATAAATATATTTCCTGCAGTCATTTTTGAACATCAATTCAAGTATTCGAATATTTAGTAACTCGTTACTTTCTGCCTTTCTGTACTCATTGTTGTACACAGTACTCTTAAGCACGTTTTCATTTACCTTATTAACTTTAATCTAGATATTTATAGATACCCAGCTGTTACACAACAATCGACTTTCATCAAAATGTCCCTTGCTGCATTAAAACAGTTGAGCATTTAAAGGGGAAAATGGCACGGCAATCACGAAAGCGATATATATTCTACTCCGAGAGACTAGAGCTGTTTTCGATGTTTGCATTCTCATGTGTAATCCGTGCTAATAGACAACTGCGGCATATCAAACGGATAGGGTCTTGGAAAGTTCTCCATGTATGTTACAGAATCTTTATTACAAAGAGCATATACACACTTTTCAGGTTGGCGGTTGGTTGAGCAATATTTATTATACTTGTCTGTACTCTTAGGCATACATAGCTGACTTCACTTACTATATTACGTGTTTACAGTGATTAGAACAAACTATTTTAGTAGCTGCTACTGCTTTAGTTCCCCTTTATAGAAAAAGTTTAGCTAAGTATATGTAATATAAGAGCAACAAATAACCGTGTTTCAAAATGGAAGTGCCCAAAGCGAATATATGCCAAACTTTTCTGTGTACTGTTATATGGGTTCAGTGTTAATTTCAACATATGTTCAGATCTACCTATCTGGCACCTAAATCAAATAATACTTATTATTATCAATATCTCTGCCCACCCCTTTGCGTAGCTGGATGCGTGTCTGATTCACGTTCTAGATAACCCTAGTTCGAATCTCCGTCATGTGGCATTGTGGGATAGGGAATTTATACCCTATTTCCATTATTGTGAAAGGCAAAATAAATATGGTGCGAATAAACACTGTGGACATTAGGCTTATTTAAATACCATTTCATGATTTGATCCATTCGTCCCATGTAATATAAGGATACCGATTATAAAAGCAGTAGAGAAAATAAAATCAAAATGCAGGTCCGAGAAATGAGCCATGGCTTTATGTAAAGTGGTGTTGGCCAGAAGGGTCTGTAAGTTAAGTTCCAGATATCTAATGTTTGAGAGAAACTTGTTTATGGAAACTCAGATAATGTAAATAATGTGTTGATTATTATTTATAAGATATATCAAGCAGCACTATTATTAGTGTAGAGCTAACAGATGAAGGGTTGCGAAGATATTTTATGCAAAAAACGAGCCATGTTGCTCCCATAATATTGGATAATACGGTTGTTACACAAAGGTTGCCATAGAACAGTTTTCAATAAATTGGCGGCAAGGCACCCAAAATTTTTATCTGGTTGCCTAGTGTCAACCGAGGTTAATACATATATATACGTTAGTTTTGTCGTATTTTTTTTAAAATGTACAGGTAGAAATTCGAAGAACAGGAGGTTCTGAATGGTCACCAAAACTTTATTGCGCTGGTCGCTACGTCATGGCTGTAACGGGATTATATTTTCGTTCATCTTCAACTAATAAGAAGCAAGCCAACTTTTTATAAGATCCAAGTCGAGTTTTAATCTACTGAGAGTCGTGAGATCTTTTCTCAGGTGTGGATGCGGATTTTTGGTGAAAATAAAATTTAGATGAGTCCAATTTTGTAATATTATTTAATTATATAATATGCACTATGATTCACTCTTATCTATTATAAATATTGAATAACACTTTTTGAATCTTATTAATTTTCCTTTAGAATTACAAATATCCCCATAGTAATTCCCGCTTTATTTTGTGATTGGCCGATTCACTGACACGTCATCACACCACGTCATACCCTACTACTTCGGCCAATCACACAACTACATACATTTTTATATATTTATTATTCCTTCGAACATTACTAAACAAAAATACTGTTACATGGACTATAACTTTCGTTTGGATGGCGGCCCGACGAATACACTTTGTGAACAAATACTGTAAAATTTAAACAAATATCTTGTAATATTTATGTAATAGTGTCTTCATAAATAATTAGCCTCGCCTGAACTATGGTCTCTAATGAATTATACAAGTTCATGTGTATTATGTTCTCCTATTCTGTTACGTTTTAATGGTTATTCAAAACATATTACTAATGCCATTCTGAAAACAAATCGACAAAAGCGTTGCATCATCACGGAAATAACTTTAATTTTTGCTGTGAAAAGAAAATCACTATTTCCATTTTTGACAATTCCCAAATTTTCTATGTTCTCTTAGTCGCATGCTTGCAAGATGTTTAACTTATATACCTGGTTTCTTTTAATTTTTCAGTTTAGTTACTCAACCTTCCCACAAATTCAAAGACGCGAACACAGAATACTACCCAAGCAACTTTGGCTAAAAAGATACTGAATTTGATTTTTTAATATAAGGGTACTTAATCTTTAATTGATCTTTTTAAATTTGTCTGGCCTTCATGGGGAGGCGATTTGAAATCTCGGTCAGGTTGGGTTACTTTTTAGCTTTTAGTAGGTCCTTAGTTTATTGTTAAGAGTAAATGTTATTTGTCTGTAAGCTCTGTTGACTCTAGGAACATTTGTATACAATTTCAGCGATAAAACACATTCTTCAATATAAGGTGGATTTAGAGCATTTTCTTCAATCTGAAAACTACCAGGTCTGACTGGCGAACCATGAGATTTTAAAGGAATGTGGCGTCCGCCGGAAGAAAGCGTACGCCATACCAAAGCAGTTCCGGTTTGCGAGGATTGCGTTTCTTCAAACTCGGTCGATGCAGTTTGTTTACCCATAAATATTAATAAAGATTCTGAATATTCTCTGTTATCAGTGCAACTAGTTTGTAGATCGTCACAGGGGTACTTTTTCACACAGAGCACACGCACGCACGCATACACACGCGCACGCGTAAGAGTGGACACACATACAGAATACATAGTAAATATTACGCATTGCCTAAAAGGTGCAAGTAGTACTTTGGTATACAGCGAACTTTGATGTTCATCAACATATTTGCAAAACAGTCAGGACATGTAGCACGAAAATTTTTGCACAAGATCTCGAAAATGCCTCATGTTTTAAAAATATTTTGCATGATTTTGGCCAAGTGGAAAGTCATAATAAATAATCAAAATTATGTTAAAGTGGTTCTTTTTAAAAGAAGGTAATTTAATGAAACTAACCTTATCCTATCACAGATTTTGGAGCCTACCGTTGTTTTTAAATTCGAACTTTCAATATAGATAAATGTTAAAAACAGTAGTCGCCGTTCCTATCTCTCAGGCAATTTTAAAGAAATAGCATAAGGTTTGAAACACGGTAAGATTTCGCCAACATAATCGAAATGGTCCACGCAACCACTTCTGTAAACCTATACATAGTATTTGACAGTGATAGAAGGATATTCCGTTATGGAATAGTGGCTCGAAAATGTCATGTGATAATAGTATTAAGTTATTATTTAAGTGATATATTTTATTACTGTAGGGGAATATATTTTAGTTATACCGATTTTACTCCAGAAACGCTTACTGCCTTATAGACCACAACAGTTCCAAAGGTTCTTGCTGCTTTCCACAGATAGCGCTACCTGTTATATCTTATGCAGAGGGTAAGTAATTACAATAATATGCTCAGCTTTGTATATCATATAAGGAATTCCTTTAGATTCAGCTTAAAATAATAATTAGGTTTAGAAACAGAAATGTAAGATCATCTGCAATGTACAGAAACAAAATAACAAAATAACAATTAGATTTTGGTCAGAGAGGAAGTACGCTGAAGTGAGCATATACGAACAGACTTCGATATCATGGAACATGAGTTGCTGGTCAATTGTGTAGAACAATATTGTTGAAAGAGATTGTTGTTGGAACTTGCATAAGCATTTATAAATTGTGAAGTTTACCAGGTTATGCATGCTTTCTGGTAAGATTTTGATCTTTAGCAATTTAAACATATTCAGATCATCCGAAGGGATTTTCTGCTAAACACACAAGGTACTGTTTCATCATCACCTCTTCGAGACTCTGGGGAGTATACATGAATGACATTCTGAAAAAAATAAGTATTATTATATAAATAATAGTAATGTGTGCTATTCAACTATTAAAACGTAACAGAAACGGAGAACATAATTTACATGAAGATTTATATCCCATTAAGTACCATAATTAAGGAAACACTAATTATTTATAGAGGCACCATTTCATAAATGTTACAAGGTATTTGTTTTAATTTTACAGTACTTGTACACAAATTTTGTTTTGTCGGACCGCTATCCAAACGAAAATTAACGGCCATGACGTAACGACCAGCACAATAATGTTTGGAGAGCATTCACAACCACCTGTTCTTCGATTTTGTACTTGAACATTTCAGAAATAATAAATCAACACACACAAACACACACACAGCCACACACACACACACACACTCACACACACACACACACACACACACACACACACACACACACACACACACACACACACACATATATATATATTGGATTCAACAGCCAGAGAGATAAGTATCTCTGATCATATGTTGAAATTAACACTGAACCCATATTTCAGGACAGAGAAAAGCGTTGGCTTATATTCACATTTGGGCACATTATATTCTCAGAAACACTTGCTTGTTCCACTTATATTAAGTTTACTTACCTAAAAGTTTTCTAAAAAGGGGAACTGTAACTGTAACTGTTGGTCCTATTTCAATAGAGATTTCTGTTTACTGTAACCAAGTAATAGAGAATGTAAAGTCAGCTATGGATGACTAAGAATACCCACCATTCAAGAACTATCGCTCAATAAACTGCCAAAATAAGAAGTTAGTCTCCTCTTTCGGAAATAAAAATTCTGTAATATCCATGGAAAACATTCCAAGATTCTAGCTACCTGAGGTTTCTTTAATCTCAAACAGAAGCATTACAAACAGAGTCACTAGTGCCCTTCGACAATACCATGTGCTGCAAGACATTGAACTGCTTATATCCACAATAAATGTCAATTATATTGATTAGTTGGCTTGTTTTTTTAACATAAAAACAAGAATACTGCATGTATTGAGATATATTAACATAGTTATACATTTTGTGTTTGACTATTTATTTTTCAAATAATGGCAATCTTCTATATGTACAGTAATTTTAATATTTTGTGAATAAAAGTAACCGTATATTTGTAACTTGTCCTGAAGTACTGCATATTATTAAATAAAATATACGTTTTTACTTAATTTACCCATATTAGTTTTCAATTTGAATTCAATTTAATTTAAAGTGATATTTGGTTGCAAGTTAAGTAAACATCTGAACCATAATTCTCTTGCAAATGCATTTTGCTGTGGAATACTGACATTCCCAGACGGTGTGTCTGAGCTGGACTGGTCTCCTGATGACATTATAAGATGACTTACACCTGTCTTTGCTGTCATTAATACACAACCAGATTGTCCGTAAATGAGTAATAAATGTAATAAATGCGTAAACGGCGATTTTGTAAGTGGCAACACCTCAAACTCATTTAAGGCTATTCTCATCTTAACGTTACAGTGTCAAAATCTCATGTGTGCCGTCATATAACGTTCTCCACTCTTTTAAGAAGTTGCTTATGCTATTGTTAATATACTGGTGATGTTGAAGATACGTTACCTGACTTCCAAACCAAATGAATTTAAAAACTTACAATGTGCTCACTGGATTGATAACTTCGGAATATGAACATCACTACCACAGAAGGAACAGAAACTAAAAAATTTTTAGGAGTTATTGTAGATACAGAGCTAGCATGGAAAAATCATATAAAACAATTGCAGAAAATGTACAACAAAGACTAACAATGCTCAGAAGAACGGCAGGCACCATATAGGGCTACTCAAACACAGCCTTAAATATAACGTATAAATTGGATATAAAACTAGCTGACCAGGCGATGTTCGTAGCGCCTATAAAAGTTGTATGAACATAGCTATACAAATAAAACAAATTCCGATTAGTTAGTTATTTATTCTGCAACTGGCGGTTAAGTTTACATACAACAGAGTTACAATTAATTTAATAAACACAAATGTTTCTGATAAACAATGTCTTTGGTCTTTTACTGTTATACAAAGATGGAGCTTTTTCCTAAGGAATTGGCTTCCTTATTCCATTCTCTTTAAATGGTCAAAGCTTAAAAAGCGAGTAACTACTTCCAATTTGAGAAAAGTAGAAGTAATGGAAAACTCTAAACTGTAACAATGGATCAGAAAGGTATCAGTCATAAAAGAAATCACAAAATTTCTAGTTTTCTAGCTAATTCAAGCAGTTAATCGGGATCTTTTATGTTTTATATATTACGATTTTGGGTATTTCTTATGATTTTCCAGTTATATAAACTTTTTCAAAAGCAATAGTACTTTAGATGCTATTTCCAGAAAAATAAGATATAAACATTTTAATTTTCATGAAAATATCTGAAAAAGTACGTAATTTAATATGCTTTTGAATGGTCAACATTCTTTGAAAATTATTCCATGCTTACAATAATGTTTGATGTGAGAAATGTTTGAACATTTGTTAGGCGTATTTGTGGAAGCACGTTGAATATAAGTACTAAAAGCTACTTTTCCTCTTCGATTTCTACTGAAAGACAAACTGTCCGGGGAAAGACAAACACAAATCCACTACATGGATCAAATAAATGTTTAGGGGACTTCGAAACGTGTATTCCAAGTGAAATATGGTTTCCAATTTTTGGGCAGTATACAATACACCTTGTACCTACTATGTACGTAATAGAGAAAGTAAAACTGAACACAGTCATGCAGTTTAATGAACAATATATTAATTTCGTCACTAGTTACTTGCAAAACACTTAAATGACTTGAAAATGTTGCAGCGCGGCATTACCTTCCTTTGCGAGTTTGTTCGTAGACTTACACTGAAAATCTGAAACGTTCACTTAACTGCATTGTGATTATTTCTGACATGTGTAAAGTCTAAAAGTGTTTCTCCCTCTTTGACATAACAAATGATATTGCAAAGTTGGGATAATTTTCTGCATCCAACGTTTCTTCCAGCATTAAATTAATAGTTATTTATGGTGTTTGGGGGGTAAGTTGAGGATTATTAGCGAGTAAGCACTTCAACGCCCGAGGCATTACACATCAAACCTCGCTAGTCCAATAGGTAATTTTATCCATTACCAATTAAAGATGGACTTGAAATTATAAGCTTTTCTTTATCTTAATCGCGTCTACTGAAGGGTAGACAATAATCCAAATAAAAGAAAATTCCTCAATGGTTTTAGACCTAATTCATGATGACAACGATATTCGTTCGTAATTCCTTTTGCTTTCTATTTATGGTCATGAATCAGTAATCGAAAGAAAAAATCTGCAAGAACGACGAATATTACTCAAAACTGATTCTAGAGCGTGCTACTTCGTTAACGCAAAAACTTCATCCCAGTTAATTTTGGTATTTTAATATTTAAACGCTGTGTACGTTTTAGTTAAGTATTTACCTATTTATTCATTTATATACTTGTTATCTCCCGAGATAGAAATAACTGGCACGCACTCAATCCTCTTTGTTGCGAGCGCCAAATGATACACAGCTCTTTGCATTTTTTTAATCTTTGCATTCGCAATATTCAACTGTTTCTACTCACAATGCAATGTTGGCAATGGGACGAAGCGTTTAGTTCGTAGTATTTGCAGTGTTCCCAACTAAACCTATTTTCATTCCTTCTTTCACTTTACTTCTTTCTCTTGGTCTACTTTTGCTCCTTATTCGACCTTTTTACATACATATTTACGCACAAATTAAGAGTATTGTCACCCAATTGGCGGAGGGTGTGACGGCGGCAGCTGTGAGGAGGCCGGGGGCGGCCGAGCCACGCCTCCCATTAGTCTCTGTCACTAGCTCAGGGGGAAGGTTAGAGGAAATGTCACTTGCGCGGGCGGCCCCTTCCCCCTTTCCCACGGATATCTGGAACTTTCGGGTGGAAACTAGAGAAGTCGGGAAGAGATGGCGATATTCCTATAAAAATGGGGGTTGCAGACAGACAGTGAGTCAGTGACGTGACGTGCTAGCAAAGGAGCGCCGTGTTAATGAACGAGAAGATTGTGTAACGGAAGACTTTACGTAACTGTGTATGTGAATCGGAGTTTACGTAATCGCGAGTACAAGTGAAATTGTAACGGACGAACTGGTGAATTGTAATTGTGTGCAACACGTAATTCTGTGTAATTGGCAAGTGTTAAACAGTAAGTCGGTAGAAATAAAGAACATTGTTGAGTTTGTGTAATTGGACTTTTCATTTCACGAACCCACAAAGTCACACTGGTGTCAGGAAGCGGGAAAACAACATCACCGAACATTACAACCATGGACGCGGCATTGGAAAAGATTTTGGAGAAGATGATGGAAATGAAGGCCGAACTGACCTCGGAAATGAAGACGGCAACGACATCACCGCAGAGTTGAAACAAATGAAGACGGCCAACGACAACATCACCGCAGAGTTGAAAGAAATGAAGACGGCCAACGACAACATCACCGGAAAGATGGAAGAAATGAAGGCCGAATTAACAGCGAAGATGGAAACGGCAAACAACAACTTGGCCACGACAATGACCGCAAAGATGGCCGAACTGACAACGGAGATGAGGGAGGCGAACGAGGTCCTCGCCGCCAAGTTTGAGGAACGGTTGGCCGGCGTGAGGGATGACGTCACGAACCTGGGCAAGCGGATGGGTCAAGTAGACGACCGCCTTAATGATTTAGAGGAAAAGGCCGACAACATCGCAAAACCCCTCACCCGCCTGACGGAGGAACACCGGCCTTATGTGTGGACAGAGGACGCCGAAAACGCTTTCCAACACCTAAAGGAGACCCTGTAAAGTGCTCGAATTTTGGGTTTCCCACAACCGGGTGGCGCCTTCATTGTGGACACCGACGCTAGCGACCATTGCATTGGAGGTGTCCTATCGCAGATCCAGGACGGCCATGAGCGGGTGATAGCCTACTACAGCAAGACGCTATCCAAGGCAGAGAAGAACTACTGCGTCACCCGACGAGAATTATTGGCGGTAGTAAAGACCTTGGAGCCCTTCCATAAGTACTTGTACGGTCAGCCATTCCACCTGAGGACTGACCATTCCGCCCTAACCTGGCTATTGAGCATTAAGAACCTGGAAGGCCAGACAGCTCGTTGGGTCCAGAGGCTGCAGGAGTACGACTTCACCTCGGAACATCGTAGAGGGAAGAGCCACGGCAACGCTGACGCCATGTCCCAAAGACCCTGTCCAGAAGAGTGCGGCCAGTGCACAAGAGTGGAAAAGAAGGAGCGTGCCGCAGCAGTCCGAGTAGTTGTGGCAGTACCTGCTGAAGGCTGGGATAGCGCAGTCCTGAGGAGGGAGCAACTGGTGGACGCAGACTTGGGGCCACTCTTGAGGGAAGTGGAGGCAGGGACAAGACCAACCTGGGAGGACATCGCACCAAGGGGCGCCACCTACAAGTCTACTGGGCCCAATGGGACTCGCTGAAGACCAGAGATGGCGTGCTGTTCCGGGTATGGGAATCACCCGATGGGAAGACGCAGAGAGAACAGTTGGTACTTCCCCGGAGTAAGGTCCCGGAAGTCTTGGAGGAAGTGCACGCCGGTACTTCAGGAGGACACCTGGGAGCGAACCGAACGATTCACAAACTACGGCAGCGCTACTACTGGCTGAGACTCCGAGTAGATGCTGGTGGTACACCTGGACCGCCTGGCACGCTACGATGGTGCTGTTCGGGACGACCAGCTTTGAGGAGGGAGCAGTGTCACCCAATTGGCGGAGGGTGTGACGGCGGCAGCTGTGAGGAGGCCGGGGGCGGCCGAGCCATGCCTCCCATTAGTCTCTGTCACTAGCTCAAGGGGAAGATTAGAGGAAATGTCACTTGCGCGGGCGGCCCCTTCCCCCTTTCCCACGGCCATCTGGAACTTTCGGGTGGAAACTAGAGAAGTCGGGAAGAGACGGCGATATTCCTATAAAAAGGGGGTTGCAGACAGACAGTCAGTCAGTGACGTGACGTGCTAGCAAAGGAGCGCCGTGTTAATGAACGAGAAGATTGTGTAACGGGAGACTTTACTTAACTGTGTATGTGCATCGGAGTTTACGTAATCGCGAGTACAAGTGAAATTGTAACGGACGAACTGGTGAATTGTAATTGTGTGCAGCACGTAATTCTGTGTAATTGGCAAGTGTTAAACTGTAAGTCGGTAGAAATAAAGAACATTGTTGAGTTTGTGTAATTGGACTTTTCATTTCACGAACCCACAAAGTCACAGTATCATGATAAATTTTAGGCAGAAGTGAAACAGAAAGAGCAGTATTTAGAAGAGGAAATCTGAAAGAATATGGAATAGTACTCAAAACTAATTCTAGAGGACGCTACTTCGCTATTCATAAACTAAACAAGCTCATAGCGGCAAGTTTTTATATTTACTTGATATTCGAAATTATTTCTGCGCTTTATTTTCAGCTTATGCAACATTATATATTTATTTATTATTTGTTTGTTGTTTTTTATTTATGGTCATGATGCTGTGATCAAAAGAAACAATCTGGAAAGACAGGGAGTAGTAATGAAAACTAATTCGAGAGGGCGCTACCTCTGCATTCGTACACAAAAGAATGTCATCGCCGTAAATTTTGATATTTAATTGATATTTCACCTTTTTGTTGCTGTTCGTTGTTCACGCTATGCAACAATTTACTTCTTTCTATTTATTTGTTATCTTCCGAAATACAAATAAACGAAGCACAATCAGACGTCTTTGTACGACCACAAAATGTTTCAAAACTTTTGCCTTTTCTTTACTCTCTCCTTTCGTGACCTTCAATTGTTTATTCTCATAATGCAACGCCGTCAATAAGACGAAGTGTTTAGCTCATAGAAATCGCAATGCTACAAACCAAACGACTCTTTGTTATTATTTTCATTCAACTCCTTTTTCCTGCATATTCACTTTTAACATTCATATTTACAAAAAGTGACATGAAATATTAATCATGAGAACATATCTGGAAGAATTACACATATTACATCAAATTTTCTAAAAGGCAACACTTCCTCATTTCGATATGAACCTAAATCATAACAGTAAACTCTGATATTTGAGACTCGACATTTTGGTTACTGTTCATTTTTATACTATTATTTATTTATACAAATATATATTTGTACAATACATACTTTTGTAGAGCAATTTATATATTTATTGACTAATTTATTTATTTATTTATTTACAGATCACTAATGTTTTGATCAAAGTATTTAAGGTGAGCTAGCCCAATTTTGTTATCCCTATAGAGATTATCCGCCAGGAGAAGAGGCAACCGATCTGGAATAGCTGTCCAGGGATAGCGCCACTGGTAATATCCTATACTGAGATGGATTATGGGTATTTATTTACTAAGTTGCACCAGCCATATATAGGCTAAGGTTTTACACAAACCTGAAAACTCAGAGTCGACCTGATCAATTCAATAAGTTAAATAATATGAGTTAAATGGTAAAGTCTGGGACTGTAGTATTTACAATAGTAAGTCGCCACAAACGGTGTATGTCGAATACGGCATGTTGATAAATTCTCAAAACCTTTCTTTATTTTTTGGAATATGTTATTTTTCTGTTTATCTATAATGTTTTGATCATTGTATTTAATATTTAATACAAAATCAGAATGTACAACTGTAATATTCTAGAAATATTCTCAGATTCATTAAAAGACAAATCTTGTTAAAAAACACAATACGTGGCAATTTTGCTTAATTAACGATTTTGACACTTTCTGTTCTTTTATTCAATATTTGATTCATTTTTATCTTAACAAAGCTAATTTACTCTTGTAAATTTGTAAGAAAAGCACTACAATTTATAATGAGCTGGCCCGATGTTTAACGACGTTCTTGTAGCTACAATAAAATGAATAATGAAACACTTGTGTAGACGTTATTTTCCTTTAAAATTGGAGCGGATGAAATAATGAGCCCTAATGTTAGGGCGGAGTGACAGAGTAACACGTTAATGTCTGCAGTCGACGATACTTATAGTGATTGTTCGCCAGAAGTAGTAACCGAACTGGAATCGCTGTCCAGAGATAGCGCCACAGGTAGTATCTAATACTGAGACGGATTATGTGTATTTATTTATCAATTTTTACAACATATTATAAGTACGTACTTCAGATTACGCTTAGATTTCATTGTTCTTTGCTGATTTAAGACAAAGGGCAGGTTCAATGTATACAGCGTTAACTTGACAAAAACATATATTGCAGTGTAAGAAAGCAAGTCTTTGAAACTGTAGTTATTTTGACCGTTTTTTCATAACATTGGCAATTTATATTCAATCCCGTAAACTAAGTATTGTTGGAACGTGTACCTATTTCGCTGAATATACTTGGATATGTGTACTCCTAAGAAATTTCATTTTTGTCATTTGATTTTAACGCAATTACTGTTTGTAAGAAGACTTCTCAAGCAGTACCAATGCACCTCAAGTTTGAGAAGAAGTTGGAAACATTTTACTGTACTTGCTGATGTTTCAGTTTGTTTTGGTGGAACTCATAACGTACACTTAGGTACTAACGTACCCCCAAATTCTACTCGAGAATCGCATTTCTCTTTGCCTTGCAGTACGGATGGCCCCATCAGAAAAATTATATTGTGTATGAAGGGGCTTTAAAAATATGTTTCGTTATCTAACTTGTAGTTCTGTCATGCTTACTGAACGAAATGCCCATTCTTCCATTTATGTTGCGTTATTCACTACGGATTTTTTTCTAAACTTATTTCCAATATTTAATTGCAAGAGACTTCAAATTCGAGTTTTGTTTTCTTCGAATCATTTGGTTTGGGTTAATTTGCTAGTAGTCACAAATTGCTGTGTCGAACATCTCACTCAAATGTACAGTGTTATAGCACATACACCTGAAAATTTAACACCAGACACGCACTATTTACGGGCAATATGCAATTCAAGGAAGGGATAATTATGCAAATTTGAAGCCTACCAGTTTCATATGTACAAATACAATTGTTTAATTTCATTATTTAAGTTTCACTTGACTCTTCTCAATACGCTTCAAAGTTTCGTTGTATTAGATTTCCAATGGATAGCATCCTTTCATTGTTGTTCAATACACATGCATTTAAATGGCTTTTGATTAGGCATGACATAAATTGGCAATTATTTGTTATTAAAACAGCTACGTTCAGTAATTCAGATAACTAATATTAAAGAAAACGATTTTGAGTGCGGCTACTTGCTAATAGAAATATTAAAGGACTTGAAATTGTGTTTTTTCCTTTCATATTATCAGGCAGAGCGTTAAATTGTTGGTCTCATAATACTCACTTGTTTGGAAACAAAGTTTTGGCTAGGCTGATGGAAGTTAAATCTTTGTCTATTGTTTATTTTACGAATTCTATTAATTGTTAAAACTGAAGCCCGAATGCGTACAAAGGTCTTTCAGATTGACAGTATATACATTTAACGAAGGGTTAAAATCTTCAGTCTTCTGTGCCCGCAGTTGAAACAAAAATTATAACTTTAACCTACTTATGCATAAGAAATATTCATTTACTTCCTGAGCAGAATGGCTCAGACGATTTTTTCTAAGGCGCGCATTCGGGAGCCACGGGTTCGCTTCCCCTTGCCAACCTACCAGAACCATAGGTTTTATCGGGAGATTTCCCAGGTCAGCAGGCGAATGCCGGGTGTGTTAAACACATCTCCTAAATTTCCTGTGCCTCCATTTCTCACCATTGCGTTACGTCATCTCTCTCCTGGAGGATGGCGGTTGTCTTGGTGTTTCATGGCAGGATGATATGCCCTGAGAAACTTCCTCCTTTGGTAGGACGTTTACCAGTCTCCGAACTCAGTCTTGTGGTGGGGTTGTATCCGAATTACAGAAGGCTGGGATATGCTTTTTCCTGGCGTGCCTAGGAGCTTCCATGTAGTAGACTGTAATAAATGTGCCCTCTGAACTGCCCGTCTCCTTGGAACGGCTGCCCTCTGTCACCACTCACCTCATCCTTCCTCCCGAAGTTGCCCCCTATTGGTAGTATAGGTACAAGAGACCGCACTTGTGTCTCCGTGTCGATTCCCCTCCTCCAAGTAGTCCAGTCCAGTCAAGTCCTACTGAGTTTTCATATAATAATATATCATATTCCAAACTAGAGTTATAATATCAATAGTATACTAATATAAGAGTATATGTAAAACTTTCATTCACAAGTGGTCGGATAGGACAACGTACAAAGCTGATTTTGTGTAAGACATAGTTTGTTAGTTGTCAATCTTTATATCCTTCTAATTGAAAGCCCAGAAATATGGCTTAGCCAATTTCTTTTAATAACATATTATTAATCCAAATTTCTGTCGGCGAGCACGAAGTATGATGAGCTGTAAGTGTAGCAACCTTTGTTTTGACCAAGTTCACAGTTAATTTATTATTTTAAGCACAAACCATAAGACACACAATTCAAAACATAACTGTATTAATTACACACGCATTACAATTTTTACTGTTTACTAGGACAGCAGATAAAATTGTATTTGTGATAAGATTTATAAAAAGTGAGATGTCATTTATATAGTTCAGAAATAGTAAAAGCCCTGACACTGAACCTTGCGGTACTCCATTAACTATTGTTTTAAAATTTGATGTCAGAGAGATATCAGAGTTTACTTCAACATTCTGTTTTCTTTCATTTAGATGAGGCACAAAGCAGGTAATTAATTTAAGCTCCACACTTTGTAGGAAATTGTTGCACGATGAGCCAGAAAACATTTTTTGTATATGTGGATCTCAAATCCGTAATTTCTCGTAGTCCCGGCTATTGCTAACGACAGACTAATAATAATAATAATAGTAATAATAATAATAATAATAATAATAATAATAATAATAATAATAATAATAATAATAATAATAATAATAATAATAATAATAATAATAATAATAATAATAATAATAATAATAATAATAATAATAATAATAATAATAATATTAATAATAATAATAATAATAATAATAATAATAATAATAATAATAATAATAATAATAATAATAATAATAATAATAATAATAATAATAATAATAATAATAATAATAATAATAATAATAATAATAATAATAATAATAATAATAATAATAATAATAATAATAATAATAATAATAATAATAATAATAATAATAATAATAATAATAATAATAATAATAATAATAATAATAATAATAATAATAATAATAATAATAATAATAATAATAATAATAATAATAATAATAATAATAATAATAATAATAATAATAATAATAATAATAATAATAATAATAATAACAACAATAACAATAATAACAATAACAATAA
>JAUKNK010000157.1:652500-697500 GCA_030765055.1 Mantis religiosa
GTTTTTTAATATAATTTTGGGCTAACCTGTACTCGATGCTCCATATATGCTAGTGTTCACCAAGAATGCGGTTTTTTAGAACATTTCTAACATCCTCAGCTAATGTTGACTATTTAACATTAGTTTGGTGAACTCCTTTGGGGCAATTGGGGCGTCCTTGTGCAGTTCATCTCTACTATCGCTTACATCTATCATGTGGTGTTTTCTTTGAGGGTAGAAGTGCCATAGGTTGTGTCGGTAATGCATGGAAGGATGATGTGCTCATGGTAACACTTGCTCATCTAGTAGGACTGTCTCTGGTCTCCGGACCTGGTGTGGTAGGGCCGACTCCTGTCCGTAGCAGTCCAGTCCAGTATATAACTGAGTATATATATATATATATATATATATGATTGCTGTAATACATACTCGAAACTGAAAGTGCCGTTCTTCTTGATGGAAACTTCGAGAAGAGAAACATATTCTATTTTATATAGCAAAAGTGAAATAATGTTTAGGAGAATAGGTTAAGGTATTTATAGTTGAATAGAACTTAATTGAATACATTGTGAATATAACAACTTAAATTTCCCGCATGAATGGAAGAAATTCTTTTAGTTGTATGGATTGTCCGACAGTTGTCTCAACAAAAGCATGCACGAAGTTTTGCTACCCATAGATGGTTCTACCCGCAATGGCTCATAGCTACGAAGTATAACGTAGTTGCATATAAATATATGCACCTAACTTCAGTAATGTTTTTTCTTTACTAGTTGCGTGTTTTATTTTGTGTTTTACTGCATTGGTGCAAAGACTAGGTATAATGAATACGGAGAAAATACTCAATGAACAAATAATTGAGTGTGAGAAAGGAAGTCCCTGGTAGCGATTATATGTTAGGGCCAATTACGAATTTGTTAATTTCTTTTGGCCATTGATAGTTTCCTGCTTGGATTTGGTGGTCTGTTGAACATTTGTAATAAATTATTTAACCTTTGCACTGAGATTGGAATCGCGGATCTTGTCTTTGTCCTACTGTATAATGGTTACGAGCGTTTGGAGGGAGACCAGAATATCCGTGGTTCAAATCTCGACTATGGCATTATATCTTTCAGTCCCACTACCCTTTGACAGTGCGTCCCATACAGGGAAATTGTGAACGATCAATTGGTTTCAGACAACATTTTGATTGTATTCGATGCAAGTTCTCGGATTTCGTCGCATGCTTCTAATCTTGAACACTTCCCCGTATTTGAAAACAAGTTCCCGGATACTACAGTCACACAGAACTAGCTGAGAACATTTATTTCAAATGACGTGAGGAGAATAAATACGATGGTCAGTACCAAATTGTTGGGTGCATTCACATGCTTTTATTTAAGGATTTTTCGTGATTTAACGACTTTCAATCGCTAAAATAATTTTGTCCAGACTATGACAACAATGTGTTGGTGATAACACATTTCTTGGCTGGCACCGCAGTTGAGTCGGTAGACCACCTGTGTTCCGGATTTGTTGCCCGGGGGTGGGGGTAAGAATTTTTTTAAACCGGGATAATTGCTGACCTTCTCTAGTCTGAAAGTAAGAATGAGAGTGCGAATGTGTGCGTGACTAATTATTAAAACTTAACTGATACGAGTTAACACCTTCGTTATTTTCCAAAGGAGAACGGCCGCCTATATCACCATTGTAGTTAAAAGGGGCAGGGGGGGTATAAATGGAACTAATAAAAAAGACGTATTTCTTCTTACATTTCCTAGGTGACCGTTTTAGGAAAAACTTTCCACTCAGTTGGAACTGAAGGTGCTGGAATATAAAGGCATTTTAAGTGACGTTCACCATGCCACTAAATTGCATACAACTTTGTTTAGAAATACAGCCTAATGCTGGATTGGGCTATTTTACGGAGGGGATTCTGCACGAGACCCAAAAGAGGTAAATTGTACCTACATCCCGGGAGGAGGGATGAGGCGGCCGTCCCAAGGAGCCACACTCAGAAAGCAGTCTGCATATATTTTACTAGATAGAAATTCTCCGGCAGGCTAGCACAATGGACGTCCCACCCCTTTGTGGTTCGGGAACAATCCCACCATGAGACCGGCAACCGTCCTACCGAAGGAGGAAGCTTTAGCTCAGAGCATATCATCCAGCCATGCAGCGCCGACACACTCGCCAACACTTTTACCCTGAAAGAGAACAGAGGATGAGAGATGGTGTGAAACGATAATGGAGATGAAGTGGAGGAACAAAAAGTTTGGTGGATGTAATTCACCTACCCAGGTTTCACCTGGTGACCCGGGAGAACCCCGTAATAACCCATGGGGAAGTAGGTGGCCCACGGTAATCCAAGCCGGGCCTCCCGAATGCGGGCTACAGGGATTAGGATTTCACTACCGAGGCGCTAAAACTTAATGCCCAGATACATTAACAAGGTAAAACATTCTTAGTGTGGTCCAAAGTTTCGAGCTCAGTACCAGTAAATCTGAAGACGAACAGTCACTTTTGGCCGCTCACCCCTAGCATAAACCTCGTCCTCCGTCCATTGCATTTGGAAACTGCGCTTCGGTGTTCAAAAATCGACTAATCTTTGTAGCGAAATTTATATGCACCATGTTATACTACTGACCGAAGGAGGCGGTTTCGTCTGTGGCCTGCATTCGGAATGCCTGAGATCGATTTCCGAGGCCCACGTCACTGACCCATGGGATTTATCGGGGTTACTCCCGAGTCGATAGGAATTTCTTGTCCCACCAGTTCATCTCAATTATTCTTTCACATCTTTCAAGGTAGAAGTGTGGGCAGTTGTCTCGGAATGGCGTGGAAGGATCATATGCCCCTGGTAAAACTTTCTCATCCAATAGGACGGTTTCTGGTGTGGTGGGGCCGAATCTTCTCTGTAGCATTCCAGTATATAACTAATATATAATATGTACATATAAGATTGTTCTAGTACATACTCGAAACTGAAAGTGCCGTTCTTCCTGATGGAAGCTGCGAGAAGTCAAGCATCGTCGATTTTATATGGCAAACGTAACACTTCTTGGGATTAGTAATAGACACTAGATTGAAATGAATTGGACTTGATCAAAAGGTAATAAAAAGTTGATATATAAGAACAAGCCATGTAATTAATAGTTAACAAGTATCAAACAAATATACTATGCATTCATTCGCTCTCAAGTCAACTTTGGAATTGTATTTCGGGGCACAATGAAGGTAGCATTAGCTTAAAGGCTATTTAAGCTGCAAAAAAGAGCAATACGTTTAATGTCAGGAATGCGGAAAAGAAAGAGATACACGTAAAAGTAGAATTAAAAAAACTAAATAACTTTCATTATACATACAAATGTAAAAAACTTACATCACAACGTTATGATCAAAGCAAAAGTAATAAACCTCACAACCACAACAAAGGATAATTCCAGAACAAAGGATAATTATTTTAGAGAAACAGACTTACTGGTATCCTATACAACAAATGCATAGAAAATAGTATAAACGTTTTATATCACAATCTACCGGCTGAAATTAAACAGATAACAAATCAAAACAGAAAACTCAAGGCTGTTAAAACTTATTTATTACTAAAAGTATTTTACTCTGTGGAAGAGAATAAGACAGCTTAGATAGAATATGCTATTTACACTTCTCATCAATTTTGTAAACATTTTTGTAAATACTACTGTACTAATTGTATAAAAACACATTTTGCGGTCCATGTAAAAGCTTTACAGTTGGAGATAATAAATCCATTCAACGAATGCTTTAACCTGTGTGGGAATGTTACCGTCATGAAAGATATCATACGTATGGGACCAAAAGTATAACAAATAATATACTACTGCAGATATTTATTCAAATCCTTTTGTACGCTTGCTATGCTATTACCTTCTGCACTTCAACTTTACTTGTGGGTAGGTACTATAACCTAAGATGACATCATTTCTAAGTAGGTTTTCTTACGAAATCAAACTGCAACTTGAATCATTGAATATTTATCAAATATTAATTAAATATGATTTATATCGGCTGTGGATTCTTAATGGTTTAAGAAGGAATTAAACTTTCCATTAAATTTTAAAATTTACACATGCCCACCTCTCCATGAATACTGAATTTTTTCTGATTTTAAAGCATTTATCGGATTCATTATTTATTTATTTAAAGCTAGCTATTCGGTTCTCTTGACAGTATCTTGAAAATGCATATTCAATTTTGACATCGTGATCTGAAGGGGACGTATTCAGGTTTGTATTTCATGTTAGTCTTTTTGCCACATATCTGCGAACATGCTTTAAATAGTTGTTTTGGAGTTATTTTGAATTGTAGATGTAAAAAGAACTGTATGAGGTTAATAACAAATAAATTTGCTGATTCTAGTTAGTATCAAGCTCTAAAGCTATGATTAAGTTGTTACTGAGAGTAATTTCGGTGTTTAGTTTCAAGAGAATTGTCATAACAGTACGTAGGTATCTAAATTATTTGTTATTTTTTATATGTACTTGTAAATTGGATATGATTAGTGGTAAATTTAATCTGTTCCTTCATTTTATAATTTTGTACAACATAGTGCATCTAAATTTCGCTACAGAGATTAGTCGATTTTTGAACACAGAATTGCAGGTTCCAAATGCAATGGACAGAGTAAAAGTAATCGCAGTCATAAACTTACATTCCGAAAAATCTTTATGAAGTAACTGCTCGTAAATATTCATAATTTTTCTGAAAAGTGTATGAAGACATTCGGCTATTATGGTAAAGAGAGTGGGGGTTAAACTTTGGTGTAGCAAAGAAAATATCTTGATGGGTAAAGATGAATGCAAGGAAGTCGGTGCAGAGCAGTTTGAAAATTAGTACTGATTGCAATGAGGCAACATTGGAAAGCAGGTAGTCTCCGAAAATAGGATAACGATTACATGGGAGAGATATCACAAGGATTTGAGATCGATGAAACAAAAGAGGAGTTGGAAACAGAGATGAGGGTTTAGAAACAAGCCATATGCAAGTTAATACACAAATATTTGTTGAAAATAAGACGACACAACCTGTTAATATATTATTACAGTTTTTCGTACACATTCAGTTTTTCTTTTCTAGTTTCAGGAATATCTTTAGATTGAAAATTCTGTGAACCTTTTGGGAGAACGAAAGGAACCATTAACTAGGTAAAGAGCCATCAAAATTGATTGTCATGATTATTTTTTATTTAGATACGGTTTTCAAGGAGCAGTGCTAGATGAAGAAGTCAGATATATAAGGCTGGAAATATATATTTGTTGTTCTGGTTTTATATTGTTTTATTAGTAATTGTGTTATGATTGCTATTAAAATACGAGGATCAGAATAGGAATCCATCTAAGTAAAATATGAATATACGCACACTCTCTCCCACTTACACACACACACACACACACACACACACACACACACACACACACACACACACACACACACACACACATACACAAACAAACAGAAGCAATTAAAGGGTGTAGAGCTATATTTTAATTAACTAGGGAATAATGCAAATTATAATGTATTTTATAATAAATAAATTAAACAAAAACATGAAAAGAAGTTTAATTATATATTTCTTCACAGAGAGCACATGAATGCAATTTTCTGTGAGCGTAGTGTCTGTACAAAGAAGGAACGTAAATTAAGGCACACATCCTTGGGACATGCCAAAGTTGAAAATAGACAAGAAAGTAGGACACTAAGCACACTATGACTTACATATATCTATCGCCTTAACTCCTCAATGAGTATGAGATGAAGTGAACTAACTGCAGAAAGACAACCCAGAGAGATGCACACAAGGCCTCAAGTTTCTCGAATACGATTAAGATGGTGAACACTATGAAGGAACAAAGCAGACTGAATGGTGACACCCGTAGAAAGAAGTAATTTAACTTTCTTGCGAACGACAGGTTTCCTGCTACAGGTGGACTACCAGCTTCACTCTTGAGAAGTCAGAGAGCATAATGAACGATGCAATACATATATTGGAAAATGTGCAAAGGAAATAAGTTAATTGGTTAGAGAAAAAATGTAAAACAGTTTTTTTAGGCAATTTCTGTACTTGAAGTGGTTTAACAATGCACAAAAATTATATAATGCTTACATTTACATTAAAATCGGAGTACAACCTATAATAGTGCTGTGTTTTATTACTCCGATAAGCTCATTTTATGTTAAGAGGTCATTATTAGATACTAAAATGTATTATTGACAGAATAAGCAGAATGATTCCAAAATTTAAAAACAAATTAAATGCCGTGCACTCACATGTTTTATATACACACTCTGGTTCAAGGAATGACTACAAGTGGCAATTCTTGTGCCTACATCATGGTAATGCAACAGAATGAATGGTTTTCCTTTCCTTAATAATTCTAACTCTGTTTTCAGACAGATTTTCATTGCGGATCAAGAACATTGTTCCTTTTTTCATAAATCTATAGATATTGTTTATTACTTCTCGCGTTTGTGAATGTAGCACTTTATTTCCTAACTTGCTGCTATAAGGTGCCATTTCTATTTCCTCTCTTGGAACCGGGAGACACGCCCAACTTACGGTTGTTTACCTGCAACTGACCTGTCTTCCCCTCCAGTGGCAATCCTCTGAAATAAACTCGTCCAGATTCCATTGAGCATAGCCAACCATCTGTGAAGATATACTATTACACATGTACGTGCTCTTAAAGACACAATATCAGATGACTTACGGATTAGACTCACTATAGAGCTTCATCCGTTTTCAAAAATTCCAACAGATGAATAGGAGTTCAATTCTCTAGGCCGACTCACGAGTGTTACACATGTAGTTAGTATCATAGACATCATAATTAAATGATGTTACTCCAATACGTCTCAGTGAGTAGTATGTTTAAGGTTTGATAAATAAAATGCTTCAGCTTATATGCAGTTAGCTGATATCAGCATATCAGCTTCATCATTTTCTGTTTCCAATGTGACAACTTCGACGTATTTTCAGAAAAGTAGTACAGTGATATGCTGCTGCCATCTATATGTTGAGAATCTCTTACGCAACGGAATTAAGACATCTACTGGTTAAGTGCTGCAACTACGAAATACACGAGAAAGCTTTTGCCTTCCTACGAACCACTTAACGAGGAAAGAAGGCACATGAAAATCCATGTCTAGAGATGACCATATTCCATACAAAGGAGCTCGAAACGTGAATTTTCAGTGAAACCACGCTATCTAAACTTTGAGTGAAATGAAATACCTTCCCTAAATACTATATACGTGGTATTACACTCACATGACTTTCTCGACTAATAGTGTACAAACTACTTAGGCAAACGCCTACTCCTCTATCTACTTCATGTTAATAGAGTTAACCTTTATTTTACCGCCAATTTTCTTGTAAGTAGAAGGGAATATGGGTACACAGTACACAATGTAGGTGGACATCTCAACCACGGCGACCAACAGTGGGGCTAAAACCTCGGGAGTAGAGGATGAAGTGACAGCCGCTGAGGAGTCTAGGGGACAAGCCACGTAGTCGCGCGGAAGTCCTTAATAGTTACAGCAGTACCAACACTCCAAGTCCTGTGTGGACAATTGCGGACGGGAGTTTCAGCGTTGCTCTCTGTTAGTCCTTACCCTTCGGATGGGTCTCCTACTGCTGGATGTGTAAGCCCACAGGAGGGAGGGAGGCAAATGTAGTTACCAGCCACACCGGGGAATTCAAATATATATTTGTTAGTAATCGTGCTATGTGCTATAGCATACGAACATCATGCATTTGGACTTTGTTTATAAATAATTTTCAGTTTCAAAATTGTTGTAATTTTCTCGGATTTCAGGGTAGCAAAATATATCAAATCACTGATATGTTTAGTAGTGCTCAATACAATAATCTTATAAATGAGGGTATCTCTCTTAAATATATAATTATATTTGTGCAAAGGAATATTAGGAATATAAACAATTCTCAGTAACAAAGATCACCTAAATGGTGCCCCTCAGAGTTTATTCAAAGCTGGCACATATTGAACACACCAAAGAACTCTGAAAAACTTCTATTTCTGAAATCTGGGAAAATGAACAGAAGAGATAACTAATTCTGTTCTTCAAGACATGGTGTATTGTTGCAGAAACTTTAACTTTCTGCTTTTGCATATATTAATCACATGAATACTTTATCTTCCGGTCAAGCAAGGCCGAGCTGTTCTTCTGTTGTCAGACGTATGTATATTGCAATGTGAAGCAGATAATTTCTATTGCTTTCCACGACTGCTTATATCCCTTCTAACACTTTCTGGTTTAGAGCTGCAGGTGAAAGCATTTAGTTTTTCCTTCTATGGAAAAGATGCGCTTAATTAATTTTAAGATTATATATTTTATTTGTTTGTAATTTTCTGAGGTGGTTGAATTTGCCTCAAATAGGAACCTAAGACAAATATGTCCTATAAAGTGTTCCTTATAAATATTTCTGTTATTCTTAAAGTCTATCAATGAAACCTGTGTGACAGTACAATATGTTTAACATATCATACTTATATATTATTATTGTATTATATTACATTATATTACACTATGTTATATAATAGTAAATATTATTTTCATTATTTATATTTGTACTATGCAAAGGTGACAGTTTTGAAGATTATGAGTCAGCAAAATAAAAATGTTACATCGTTTTTCAGATCACATGCACAATGCAGCAGTCCCATGGCCTAAATAAGCAAACACGTATTTGATCCTGAGCATACGTTTTGACACATAATGTTAGATAATTTAAAAGGTATTTTATTTTCAATATTTGGGAACAATATAATTTTTTTCAGACAAGTCAAAATTTGTAAGGTTTATAATAGTTTTATTATGGTATTTTAATAAATTAATGTTAAATCTACTATTTTAACTATACATATTAAAAATAAGTAAAGGAAACGTATCTCATATATTTAATAATTTTGAATATAAGCTTGCCAAAAGATTATTACACTAAAGAATTGTAAGCTTTCTTTTTTTCTATCCGGTATAGAATTTCACAGGTGGAGCCATCTATGTACAGCAGTAAGTGCTTGTTCAGGGTGTACTATGCTTCTATACCAATATGTTTTTTTTTCTGATGTAACTGCAACTAAAATATATTCGCGCGTGTAACATTTTTGTAATAGTTTGAGTATTATAATCAAAATACATTTTTAACACCATCGTCTACATCATCACATATTTCCACATTTCTCGAGTTACATGTATACGTATACAGAAGTAGTTCAATAAAGCATGTAGCTTGTGTGGCTACAAATAATATCATGTGTCAAGATCCATGACAGACCCCCTAGATCATCAGAGAACCGGAAATGTCGATTATTGTTTTTAAGATATATCGATATTTCAAATCTGAAACCAAAATAAAACGAAATCGAAAAGGGTTAACTGGGTATAATAAGTTTTCATAACACACACTTTCCTTACTAATTCTGTTTTAAGAAAACCTTAATAGATGCACTTATCTTTACGCTTCACCTGAACTATGTTATATAAAGCTTTCCTAATTACAGCAATTACTCTTCTCCGATATCAGATCTGACGTGTAGAGCCATCCGTGTACGGCCAGATACAGTTGCTTCGAACATTCAATTCTTCTGCTACAACATGGCTTCCCAGGAGTAACATCGGTATGGCCAAAATATATGCTGGTGTGTAAAAGTTGCTTATAATATTAACATAAGGTATAACAATCACACTACATTCTCAACCCACTCCTCCATAACGGTTATTTTTTCATCTTCTTCAAGCTTAAGACATACATTAACAGATGTAGCACTTTTCGGGGTATATAGTACAGCGCACTGTCAAACGTGTTTAGAAAGTTGATAACATCATGCCACGTTTAAAGATCTATACTCTTCCTATAAAATCTCCAACAAATAAGGAAGAGGGCAGGCGTTTTGAAGATTTAACGATTATAAATCTTTGAATGTAAAAGCAAAAAACCACACGAAAGGCAATGATGGCATCAAATGAGTTGATGTAAATCATTACGCTCTTAATCAAGGTCTCCTTTAACAACATTTTTTCTATTTATTATGAGCTGCAAGTTAGAGAAAATCTTACGAAATATATTGAATGAAAGTCAAATTACACAGAGAATTCCGTTTTCTCTTATGCGGCGTCTTGATCAAATCATCAGAGATTTTCACAAAAAGATAAAAAGTTAAACCAACAGCCAACATTTGTCTCCTTGGAGGTAAAAACTTGTATTTTATGACTTTCTGTAACTCCTACTTTATGGCTGAGAAGTATTTTGATCATATTGTTTACAGTTTACGTACTTGCCTTTAGCAGGTAGTGTAACTTCTTACACACAAAAAGACGACGTTGATGACGAGATGTTACTCCAAAGGTAGGTTTTTTGATAGTTTTTTAATTACATTAAAAAATTTATTTCCTTTTGCAAATTTCCTCATAAAGGTGAGTGTGTTCTTGACTGTGTGAAGTCTGAGCATTGTAACTGAAGAATGAAAGCTTATTACCTAAGTTAAACATCTTTCGAGGATCGACACGAAGGGCTTAGAAACCTTCTACAGTTTCAAAAAACGACACTAGCGACTATTTTGGGAATACCAGCAGTTTTAGGTGTTTTGATGATAGGTCAATCATTCTCCCTGGTTATCCAGCAATGATACTATATAAACATACAAAAAATATAGATCGACTTAAAGCACACAATTTATGTAGGTGAAGTACATATTTTAACGAGCCTTTTCTGAGATACTACATGATACTCGCCTCTTTAATACTATCGCTTAGCCATGCAAACAGAACGTAATTTAAAAGATCTGATCGCTAAAGGTTACCTGTATTCCAATGTACAGCTATATACAGATTAGAATTAGGCAGATAGGAGAACACTATTTGTGAATATTGTATAGAAATATGAATAGAGGAATTGATGTAAGTAAACAGTTTTTAAAGCGTTCCCCTACTTTATTTGATGACGATAGCCGATTACACGCACTTTACTTTTACCTTCTGGAAACAAGTTCCTGTCATAAGGCTAAGTCAGCAAGTATTTGAAGGTCGACAAAGGGGATCATTCTAAATTCGGACACTCTATATATTAGTTCTGGTATATGCAACGTTCCGCGGCCGTTATGTAAATTAATGCTTTATTTTAGTTCACTTTTCACGTGTGCATTCCAAGGTGTGGTTTAAACAGAATGTGCCTACCAATCGGCAGTAATATTTCTCGTGTCATCGAGTGTAAAAGCAGCAATATGTCCCATTTTGGGAAGAAAATGAACGTCTCATCGCTCTTTTTACTAGTTCTGCACTCAGAAGAGTACAGCTTCACAAGCTTTGCAAGTAATAATTAATAAATTAATAACATCACCAAAGTTTCCACAAAAGAAATCTTCACAAACAAGGGATATTTTGGAAATGCGTTTGACTCTTACTAAAACGACATATTGGTTTAACACTGGTTTTCTGGTCTGCCACACCTCATTACATGCTTCAATTTAATGTTTTTTTAAATAGCTTCCTCCATTGAGATATCTGAAAAATGTACTAGGATACAGAATTGTCAAAATTTTCCCATCAAGTGGGCTAAATGGATCATAGCTAAGCTTTCAAATTTCATGCATTTGTTGACAGTTTCTTTTAAAATACATATTTCCTTTTGTGTAGTGATTTATGCTTGTAATTATAATATGACTGGGGCGCCGGTGTAGCGCGGTGGTTTCGTTCGCGGCTCCCGCTCTAAGGGTCCCGAGTTCGATTCCCGGCTCTGGGGTTGGCGATTTTATGTCGGCCCTATCCACGCCTTCACCTCTGTCTAGCACACGTGAAGTATCCCCCATGCCCAACGTGGTTCGGAGTCCACGGTAAAAACTGTAGGTACTCTCACCTCACCGCCATCTTCACTATCACCCTATCATCGGAGGTAATGGACACCGCCCTCTGGGTGCCTCCACCTGAGAAATGGGTCCGGTCATCACTTGGTGGGGTGAGGTTACCCCGAAGGCCAAGGTTGCCATGTGGGGAGTGTTAGTAACTAACTAACTAACTTATAATTTGACTCATCTATAATTTTTCATGGAAAAAGTTATAACACTTTGTGTACATTTGTTTGTCAACTAGCTTTAAGCAAATACATACTTAGATATGACATTTTGTGTGAGTATATTACGTTTTCGCTTATTGTGTACAATAGGTTGACATAAATTACGCTTTTTTCAAGGCCTCCTTTAATATTTTTTGCGTATTTTTTTGTGAGTTGAAAGTTACAGATAATCTTACAGAATGTATTGAGAACATAAAGCATTTCTGACCTGTTTCCCAGAAATGTTCAGCTTTAAAGTTTTTTATTGCACAAATATACTATACATTTTGAGCAAACAACAGATGTGCTCTAATAAAAGATAAAATGTCAAGAAACCACCAGCATTTACCTCTTTGAAGGTGGAACATCTACTTACCTTATATAATTTTGAATAACCGTGCAATATTATGATCATGTAGTTTAAGGTTTACCCCTTTCAGATATCAGGGAGGGTACTGTATTCCACTATAAGACTTGACTCCGAGATTTCAAAAGAGACATCGGTTTTAAGATTCTCTGAATCAAATTAAATATCCATTTTGCCAAAATTGCTTTTGTAGGCTTCTGTGTGCGTCTGTATTTCTCCGAAAAGTGAGTAGCATAACTGAAAAATGAAAACAAACCTGGTATATAAGATGAACATCTTCCAGGGACGTGACACCAAGATTTTAGAAAACTTTGAAACTGAAAAATTGGCAATAGGGATTTTCATTGAATGCCAGAGGTTTATGTTGTT
Source organism: Mantis religiosa (assembly GCA_030765055.1). Taxonomy (NCBI): domain Eukaryota; kingdom Metazoa; phylum Arthropoda; class Insecta; order Mantodea; family Mantidae; genus Mantis; species Mantis religiosa. The sequence continues at coordinate 665,304 of JAUKNK010000157.1, forward strand.
ATCGTGAGAAGTAAAAGGTATTTCTTGATTTTTTCAGAATGTCATTAGGTATAAGTTTTGAAGAACTATTAACACGAAACATAAAAAGAAGAGCTTAATATACAAGAAGTTGTATACCCCTGAAGGCACATGATTTAGGCAAAGTGCATTATTTATGAAAGGCATGTTACAAGATATTTGTTACAAGATATGTTACAAGATATTTGTGTTAATTTTAGAGTACTTGTACACGACGCTTAGTTGTCATTATCATAACGAAAAATAAAAGCCATACCAGAAAGACCAGTACAATGAAGTTTTGGTTACCATTCAGAATCTCCACTGCTCCGCATTTTTCCTTGCATGTTTTAGGAAAAAACTGTCGTATGCGTATATATAGAAATATCCGCCTCGGCTAACCCCAGGCAATTTATGAAAATTGTGGGCGTTTTGCAGGCATTTTAAAAAAAATCATGGCAACCATTCATTTATTAGCTCCACCCTCATAAAGGTTTTGCTTTACATATTTTATAAGTAATAATGCATTAACTATATTAGCTGAGTTTCCATAAACGAGTTCCTCTCAAACATAGGCTAACTGGGTATAAGCTTACGAACTCTTCCCGCAAACGCCACATCACACAAATCCTTTGTCTCATCTGTCAGACCTGCCTATTTATTTCATTCTCCCTCTTCATTTTATAATCCCCATCCTTAAGTCACATGGCACAAATGTATCAAATCTTGCAATGACATTCAAATGAGCCCAGATTCCACAGTGTTTAATTTTCACGATATTTATTTTAATTTTCAGAGTAATGGAAACCGCGTTTTAAAGCCGTATCCTACGACTCAACCGCCCGCCTCTCTGGGCTGGTGTTAGCGTGGCTGCCTAACGTACAAGAGGCCCCGAGTTCGAATCTCGAACAGAGTGTATTACCTGGATAAGGTTTTTCGAAGGTTTTCCCTAATCCTGAAAGACGAATGTCGGTTAACTCTAAGCTCTAAGGGCCCTGGGCTCATTTGTGCATCATTTCACATTTTCCGTTCTTCGTCCGATATGACTTAACTTGGAGGACGTAAATAACAAACAAAAAGCAAAAAAGAAAAAGCAAAAAAAAAAAAAAAAAAAACCCTCAGCCTGACAGGGGTTTCAACTAGTGTTATTTTGAACATGAGGCAGCCACGCATCCAGCTACGTCAAGGAGTTGTTTATAATTAGGGATAATTATGATTAATATTGGATTGAAGTGCCAGAGATATAAGATTTTTGGTACATATGTTTAAATAAACACTGAACCCATGTTTCAGGACAGAGAAGAGTGTTGACATATATTCGCTCTTGGGCACTTTCATTCTCAAACACACCTACTTGTTCCTATTATATTACGTTTACTAGCCTGAATTTTTTCTAATTAGTAGAAATCCATTATGCTTAATATAATTATATCCAAATACTTATGTTCTTTGTTTGTTATATGCAACCGTCCATTGAAATGATGTAAAATGACTTAATTTCGGTCGCCTTGCACGTCCTTACTCAGAGGTGTACCATGAACAGACGTTTGTTTAAAATCGGCCTTTAAGGTACCCATGCACACAAATTCCAAGGTAAAAACGAATGAACGTCCTCCATCATAAGGAAAATGGTCGAATGTACTTGTGAGCATTTAGTCTAATGATATTTATAATATGATACAAATTCCAACAAAAGTGTGTTAACATCTTAAGTCTTTCAACCCATAATTCAAGATCGCAAAATACGTTAATATATAGTCACTTCGGGCTACTTCCTCTCTGACGCAAAACTAATTGTTCTTTTGTTATTGTGTTAGAGTGCATTCTAGATCACTTTCCTTTACTGGTAATAAAGAGCACCTTAATCTAAGCTAAACCCAAAGGACCTTCCCATGTGCCACACAAAGTTGTGCATATCGTTGCCATTCGGCATTCTCGGTATAAGATGATACCAGTAGAGCCATCTATGGAGAGCAGTGTGCACTTTTTGCAGCTAACTTTTCCTCTGATCCAATAAGCGTTTCGGAGTAAAATCGGTATAACTGGAATATATTCGTGTTGTAATTATAAAATATATAATTTAAATAAAATCTTAATGTATTATTACCACACTACATTCTCTAGCCTCCTCCACAACGGCTTATTCCTCCATCATTTCCAGATATTATGTGTAGGTTTACCAAAATGAATGGGTAGCCCATTTCGATTTTGTTAGTCAAATCGAGCCGACTTTCAAGTCTTATGCTATTTCTATAAAATCGCCTGAGAGCCAGGAGCGGTGACTAGCGTGTTCAAGATATATCAATACTGAAAAATTTAAACTGAAGGCAAAGAAGGGCTTCAAAGTTTTTGATGCGGTAGGGTAAACTGTAATAAATTACCTTCTTTAACAAGAATCACTAAAACAATAGTTTGCTTGTTTATAATGATTTGCAACTTCGAGGAAGTCCTACACAATATTTTGAATATTGAAAGCACTATCGAGATCTTTGCAAACAGTTTAAAGCTACAAATTTTGTTTTGCAAATGTATTGATTGACATCAACGTCTCCTCTATCCCAAAGTACTGGTTGTACCTTTTAGGCAATGTGTAATACATATCTGTTTTGTATGTATTTATGTGTGTGTGAGTGCGCATGTGCGTGTACCCTTGGGTGAGTGTATTTGTGTCTCGATTTAAGTTAAGCAAGTACAAGAAATTGTATTTAAGAATACTGTGTAGCAGGGTGACTAGAAGGTCATATAAGGAAGAGTTTATTAAAGTTCACCTACTTGGTCTGATGACCAAAGCTGTCATCACGAACTCTCACTGAATTTTTTAAGCAAAACTGCATGATAGTAAGCTATGCCATCAACTGTTAGACGTTCAATGGTGCTGAACAGTAGAACATCCAGGTTATTTTATGTAAGCTTTGTCGATAATTACTCAATTGGGGGGGGGGGGTAATATTGCGTCAGCATGTATTTAAAAGGAATAATTCTATAGGAATTAAATCCTCAATATAAAATGTAACATTATAAGGTTTAACGATAAAAATCGTGGTATTTAAGTACTTACTACAGTAAGTTGCCTCGGGTATGAGAACTCTTAGTGGTTTATCGGGAAAATATAATGAGACAATTGGAGAGTTTAATGTCGCGTCGGCATGCTGGCGATGGTAGCTCAAGGGGTTAGAGCGACTGGACGGAAGTCAGGAGATCTGTGGCTCAAATCACGGCCGTGGCATTAAATTTTTCAGTTGACTCTAATTAATTAAGAATACCCATATACTGGAGTAATATAAATTCTCCAACTGGTAGATAAATAAGATTGTACTGCACAAAGATAACAGATCCCGTTAAAATGAGTCATTCAGTTGAAATACATCCTTGTGGCAATAAATATTTCAGATATATCAAAAGATTCAAACTATAATTTCAGAAGATTTACACTTTTGTTTAGCAAAAAGGTGTACATATATATTCGCTTTAGAGCGCTTCCGTTCTCAAACACAACTATTTCTTTAGTTAGATATTGTAAATGTATACATTCTTACTCTTCGTTTACTCTTAATAACACGCACTTAAATCTAGGCTACCCATCAATAACATAATAACAGACGCTTTAGAACCTATATAAATAATTGCAATGATTCTTTTCCAGTGTAAGATATTACAGGTGGAGCCATCTGTGAACAGAAACAAGAGTTTACTTGGATTTTGCTTCTGAGCTAACCTGCTTTTTGCTAGACCATAATCAATGCAACTAAAATATTGTTTCGTGTAAAACATATGTTTATAATAGTAAATTGAAGTGTTACCATCATACTACATTCTCAATTACCTAATTCACAACGGTTTATCTCTTCATCTATGCAAATTCGAAGATATAGTTTAAAAAAGTACTTTAATAGGCCATTTCATTGTATATATAACTAGGATTAGGTCAGATGTGTTTAAATATTTGGTCATTACAAATCGCCTTTCTAATCGTATTGTGATCCTATGAAGCCGACAGATAAACACGAATGTGTAGGCAAAGCTTTTAGGATATAAAAATATGAACAAATTGAAACTAAAAGCAACGAATATCTCGAAAATCATTAATGGATAAACTAATTTGACATTAATTACACTATTAAAGTAGATCTACGTTAGCAAGATTTTGTCTACATATTGCGAGTTAGAAGTGACAGAAAAGCTTACAAAAGTTATTCAGAATGGGGAGGACTTCTGAGACATTTCCCAGAAAGCTCGAGCTACACATTTTGTTGCCAAATATATTGCACCTGCGGCATTTTGATTAAATTCTTATGCGTTATACGTATTAAAAAAAAACACACCTTTGAGAGTAAATCGTAGCGACCTATTTGTTTTTGTCAACACTTATGGTATATTTGTGCAATAATTTGTCCATATGGTTTCTAGTTTATTTAATTGCACTTAAACAGGGTAAGTACTGTAATGTACCAAAAAATTTAATTCCGAGATTTCACAAGAATTACACGTTTTGAGACCCTATGAACAAAATAAAAGCATTTTTAGTACAACATTTCCGTGTATGTGTGTGTTTGTGTGTGTATGTGTGTGTGTGTGTGTGTGTGTGTGTGTGTGTGTGTGTGTGTGTCCGCGCGCGTGTTGTTTGTTTGTTTCTGTGATGTGAGTTGCATAACTCAACAATAAAAGCATGCTTGGTATTTCCGTTTAATATCTTTTGAGGATTCATATTGTTCGAAGACTCTGACTTTGTCAAAAATGGCACCAGCGATTTTGATTAAAATACCAGTTGTTTAGGATATTATCACTGAGCTGAAATGTTTTTCTTGACTTTTTCCGGGAAGTTGGAAACCGACTGCATTATTGATGAGATTTCAGTAATTGGTGAAATCGGCGCATGGCAGGACGATATGCTGAGAGTGAACCAATTCCTCCTCCAGAATTACGGTTGCCGGTCTCCGCACCCAGGTCTCGTTGTGGGACAGTTTCCGAAACACAGTAGGGTGTGGTGTCTGTTGTCCTGGCGTGCCGCGGAATGTTTCCATCTAAGCGAAATATGTGGACCTTGCCCTTACAAAGTTGTGACTCCTGGGACGGCCGCTGTGTCTCCTCTCGCCTAATCGTTCCCGTTCGCGGATACTCCACTTGGGGCACACATAAAACAAACCATGTGTAGTTTCCGTGTACGAGTACCCTCCGAACTAATCCAGATATCCTACTGGTAAAGATAGATAGGACCTTACTGCACAAAAACTACAGATCTCGTTAAAATACGCCATTCAGTTGAAATACATCTTTGTGGCATTAAACATGTCAGATATAAAAGGATATATGTTATAATTTTACAATACCTACACTTTTATTTTAAGGGGCAAGCCGTTATTTTTTATCTCTTGGCCATGCAAGGAGAACAGAAGTTCCTAGACACTTTAGAACGACCAGCACTTACAAGTTTTGAAGGTCAAACAAAGCCAACTGTATTACATTAATCGCCCTGCACTTTAAAGAAAATATGTAATTGAATGAGGTGTTATTGAATTGTTCTGAGTGTCATAAGCAACTGCTAAGGAGGACATCGGAACCGTGTCTAATCAGCAATTTCCCCCTACACCTTATTGTGCAGGGACTTTCTCTGCTGTGGCAAACTGAAGTAAAGTGGTGGTAAACAATTGGTGGCGCACACCAGCGAGCTAACTATACTAAAGGTTGTTAGGGAGCGAATGGTATGAGAAAACAAAATGGCATGACGTACTATCCCAGTGTTCACGCTTGTAAGTTTTGAAAAGAAACTAGGAAATTTTTAATACACGCGCAATTTGGTTGGATATTTCCTTCATTCAGAAAAACAACCTTTGTGTATAGTTAGCTGATAAATAATAAATATAGACCTTTTACACTGAAGTCAAAAAACAGTTATATTTATGTGACCGATCTAAAGCCCATAGCTATATACCTATAGTAGTGTTGGGCAGAATCGAATGATTTTAAGAATCGAATACACTGTATTCAAATATTTTGAAAAATCGAAACCTTCATTCTAATGCAAGTTTTTGGATGATGTCACATGCTGCGAATCGAATTTATTTGCTTTCATTATAAACGTACGTTTATAATAATGACTGAAAGTATTACAATCACATCACATTGTCAACTCGATCCTCCACAATGCCTTGGCTGTACATCTACTCAATATTTAATGGCTAATGTTTACAGATGTAGTTTCATACCCGTTTCGTTGTACATACAGCAGCGATAGTGTCACATGTGTTTAAGAAGTTGGTCAACACAAGCCGCCTTTCATACTCAATTCCCTTCGTATCAAATCAGCAGAACAGCAGAATGGGGGCTACTGCTTTTAAGGTATAACGAGAGTGGAAAATCGAAACTAAACATAAAGAACATCTCGAATACGTTAAAGGGAGGAAATAAAGTACTAGATTACTTTTTTAACAAGAACCGATTTTGTCTATGTATGTTGAGTAGAGCTCGGATATATATGTACTAACATACATATATGCACCAAAATCCCTATGAAATGTTCTCTAAGGTTATTATTGTGACTTTATGGGTTCGTGAAATGAAAAGTCCAATTGCACCACTCAAAAATGTTCTTTATTTCCATCGACTTACAGTTGAAAACTTGCCAATTACACAGAATTACGTAATGCACACAATTACGATCCAACAGTTCGTCCGTTACAGTTCCACTTGCACTCGTAATTACGTAAACTCCTCCGGCGGACGTACGCAGTCCGTCCCCGCACTGGGCGCTCCTCACAGCTCGCCAAGAACTGACTTCCTCCGGCCTGGCGCGTCGCTTATATAAGACCAGCTGGCCAATCTAGAAGTTTCCGGATTAGACGAAACAACCCGCACGTTCGAGAATCCAGGGGGAGGGTAAAGAGACGGTACAGTGGCCCGCGATCCCTCTCCTAATCATCCCTTCAGTTAGTGTCAGAGATTAATGCGTGGGTGCGGCCCTGAATACTTCACGTCCGACCCTCCTGCTTGCCAGTTCTATAGGAAGTTCCGACGTTCGTGTGACATTATAATATGGATTTTAAAATAAATTACATTATTTGAACTTTCTAACACTTACTAAGCAATCTTTATGAAGTAATAAAATTGCAAACTTATTCTTACACTCACGCACTAACAAAATTAATATATATCAGCCTCTGTTTCATTTTATCTAATAATTAGTCGTTTTCATTGCAGTAACCAGATATTTTTCTCAATTTTCTGGAAGAAAAAATTTCTGTCTGTCGCTTAAAATATTTATATGTGGAGAGAAAGTTCTCTGTTCTCCATACGAAGCCATAGAAAAGAGGGTATGTGACAAAATAGGCCGTAAGCTTTTTTTTAAGATTATCCTTGTAGCATCTTATTCAAATCGCGAAAAACATGTATTCCCCGCTTCAAATTCTTCAGTTGTGTTCTGGAGACAATTTCCTCGACCGAGAGTTCGTGTACCTGCAGGGCAGAAAATAAAGGCATCCCTTTTTCTTCCAAACGTATAATTTCTGCTAGAACTTTACTAAAGCAGCTCTTAATAAACACCAATTTACTTTGGAAACTCTTCTCATTGCAAGCATCTACTGCAGCAGTGATACTTGCTGCTTCAATTTTGTTCATCACATGGAGCATCTGTTTCAAATATTCCAGATGGTCACTGTAATAAAGAAGTGCTCCAATCCATGTTTTATTTTATTTGTTCCATTTGTACATTGTCATTAACTCGAATGGTCATATCTCAGACCGTTCTTCTTTGGAACATATCGAAGGTGTCAACTCGTATTCGTTGGAGTATAATCATTGGATCACGTACACTTTCGTACTCTCATTCATACTTCCAGACTCGGAGGAATATGGGGAATTATCTTGGTCGGAGAAAAATCGCCAACCCCTCTGCTGGGAATCGAAACCGGGACGCCTAGCATGGCAGACAGGTGTCCCACCGACTAAGTTAGGAGGCCAGGCTACAATCCATGTTCCTAAACTCGTGAGGATTGAACCTTGGAGCAAAGAGTATCTTGCATCATATCAGTAAATAATTTCACTACTGATAATACATTCAGCAAAACAGGAAATTACTTGAGGAAACAGTTGCATTGACCCACATTTAAGCTTAGCAAAAGGTTTACATATATATATCCGATTTAGAATGCTTCCGTTCTCGATCACAATTATTTGTTTAGTTAGATATTGTAACTGTATACATTCTAGCTACTCTTAGTTTACTCTTCGTAAAATGCACTTAAATCTATGCTACAACTCAGTAACATAATATCGTACGCTTGCGAAATTCTATAAACAATTGCAATTATTCTTTTCCGGTATAAGATATTACAGCTGGAGCAATCATTGGACAGAAACAAGAGCTTACATGGATTAACTTCTGAGATAAACTGCCTTTTCCTAGAGTATAATCAATGTAACTAAAATATTGGATCGTGTACACCATGTGTTTATAACAGTAAATTGAGGTCTTACAATCTCACTACATTCTCAACTCCCTCATTCAGTGCGGTTAATCTCTTAATTTATGCAAATTTGAGGATATATGTTTAGAAAAGTACTTTCATAAGCCATTTCATTGTAGATATACCTAGGATTAAGTCACATGTGGCTAAAAATTTGGTCAATACAAATTGCCTTTCTAACCGTACTTTGATCCTATGAAACCAACAGATAAACACGAATGTGCGGACAAAGTTTATAGGATATAAAAGTATGATCAAATTGAAACTAAAAGCAAAGAACATCACTAATGGGATCAAATAATTTGACATAAACTACACTATTAAAGTAGATCTACGTTAACAAGATTTTGCCTATATATTACGAGTTAGAAGTGACAGAAGTGCTTACAAAAGTTATTCGAATAAGCACTTCTGAGACATTTCCCAGAAAACCCGAGCTACAAATTCTGTTGCGCAAAAATATTGAACCTGTGGAACCTTGATTAAATTGTTAAGCGATGTATGTACTACCAAAAAAAGAAAAAGGCCTTGCGTTCTTTGAGAGTAAATCGTTGCAAACTATGAGTGTTTGTCAACCCTTATTGTATATTTGTGCATTGTTTTGCCATATGGTTTTCAAGTTTACTTAATTGCACTTAAGCAGGGGAAGTACTGTATTCCACCAAAAAGTTCAATTCCGATTTTCACTAGAAATACACGTTTTGAGACCCTATTAATAGAATAAAATCATTTTTATAAAAGTGTCTAAGTGTGTATGTAAGTGTGTGTCCGCGCACGTGTGGGTGTGTTTGTTTCAGTGATATGAGTAGAGTAACCCAACAATAAAGGCATACTTGGTATTTTCGTTTAATATCTTCTGAGGATTCAAATTGTTCGAAAACTCTGACTTTGTCATTAAATAGCACCAGCGATTTTCATTAAAATAACAGTTATTTAAGATATTTTCTCTCCAGCTGAAATTTTTGTCTTGTATTTCTCCGGGAAGTTTGAAACCGTCTACATTATGGATGAGATTTCATTAATTGGTAGGATAGGAGCAGTTTACCGGCGGTTCAAATCCCTGGCAATGCAGCTGCTCCGTGCCCACCGTAAGGTGTCCTGGGAGAACACCTTCAGAAACGTGGACCTCCAGGAAAAGCACTCCTGGAAGATCATTAAGTCTCTCAGGAGGGACAAAACTCTTTAAAAGCATCTGCTGCATGGCACTCAAGGGAGACTCGCTTACGAGCCCCAAGATAAGGCCACAGATTTCGCGGATCATTTGGAAAGCCATTTTGAGCCGAGGGAGGACCCCCAGGACGAAGACTTCACTGAACTCGTGGAGGCTGCTGTGGAAGACCTCTATTAGGAGCCACAGCGGCGCCATGAGGCGACCCATATCCCAATAGTCACCCCAAAGGCTTTGACTGCTGAAATCCGAAAATTGAAACCGAATAAATCCCCTGGACGTGATGGCGTTAGCGCTCTCATGCTCCAGCACCTTCCCAAGAGGGCCATCATCCATTTGACGTGGATATTCAATGCGTGCCTCCACCTCCGCCACTTTCCGGCTTGCTGGAAAGAGGCAAGAGTGTTGTCCATCCTGAAGACCGGCAAGGATCCGGTCTTTCCGTCTAGCTACCGATCCATAAGTGTTCTCCCAACCGCCTCAAACTATTTGAGCGGTTGCTTCTATCCCGCCTGACCCCTCTTTTCGAGGAAAGGCAGCTCCCACCCAATCACCAGTTTGGTTTTCGTCATGGACACTCCCTACACCCTGCAGCTACTGCGTCTGGCCCAGAGAACGGCCCTGGGGGTTCCAGGAAAACTTCAAGACATTCGCGGTGCTCCTAGACGTAGAGAAAGCCTTTGCCACAACATGGCACCAAGGCCTACTGCACAAACTCAAGGAGGCCAATGTACCTCCTCCCTATCTCGCCCTGATTAGTAGTTTCCTCAGAGTCCGCACGTTCAGGGTAAGAGTGGAAGGACGGCTGTCATCTATCAGACCCATAGCCGCGGGAGTCCCGGAGGGCAGTGTACTGTCGCCGTGTGGCCTACGTGTCTGATTTCCCCTTAGAAGCACAGACTGTTACGTGCCAATATGCCGACGACGTCCTCAAAATGACAGGTAACAAAAACCTAAGATATTGTCATCCTCAGCTGCAGTGTCAGCTCCGAGCCATTGGCTGTTGGAGTGAGAAGTGGAGGATGGCGATTAGCCCCGAGGAGAGCTCCACTGTTCTCCTGGCTAAGGTCCGAGCTTGGCGACCGGATTGGTCGCTGAGGTTGAGGCAGGGGCAAGTCCCCTGGGTTCCCACTGTCAAATACCTTGGTGTCCACCTCGATCGCGGTCTCACCTACGCAACTCACGTCCCTGTCAAAGCCGAACAAGGACATGCAGCACTAAGGCAGTTGTACCCTGTACATAAATCCACCATGCAAACGCACCTCAAACTGCGATTATATCGCCACTGATTCTGTACGGTTGCGAATTCTGGGGATCAGCGGCTCCGACCGCTATTCGCAGACTACAGTGCGTCCAGAACAGAGCATTGCGTATGATCTACGATACCGGGTGGAGATTCCCGTCCCACATCCTTCACACCTACTCCGGAGTCCCGTACATTGTGGACGTGGTGCGGGAGAGATCCCGTACCATCTACGATAAGCTTGACTCCCATCCCAACATCCTGGTGAACACCCTTGGCCGTTACGACCACAGGGTTTCTCGCCTCCGACCGAGCTACCGGTTGCCCAAAGATGCTTTGGGTAACCATATCTGAACACGGCCACATTTCCTTGACTTCAGACCCCCAATCCCAGGAATGGGCTTGGTAAGTCCATTACCTAAGGATTGTTCCTTTTCCTCTGGCCTGTTAAGCGGACTGTGCTCAGATGCCTCCCAGGCAGGCGGAAGAGCGCAGCCAGCACTGGGTGCACAACCGCATTGGGGCAACAGCGCGCAAAAGGCTAGACATACCGCTGCCGAAGACAACTGCGTGAGACAAAGACGACTTTATTATACTGCCCAGATAAAGCCGCGATAAGCGGCTAGGTGCTGGGCATCAAACACTCCGTCCAGGTAAACCTGGACGACTCGATTCTTCTGCGGGCCTGCTGGTTTGCTGATTTCAGCAGTCCCGCAGGAAGCCCCAAGGAAAGGAGTTGCTAGAGAGCAGTGTGCAGGCAGCGTGGAAGATTGCGTTGGTGTGTGTTACGTGATTCTGTTGATATCAGGGTGGTACAAGAGCCTTTCTACGGAAATAAAGAGCATTTTGAATTTCTCCACACATACATTTGATCTCACGAACCCAAAAGGTCACATCATATTCTTATGTTCTTAGTGTGGAAACAAGTCGTGAAATAATTCGGGCATTCAGTATGCAGAATTATGGAAAGAGTAGCTTAAGCAGGGACATTCCGATAATCTTCTTTCACTGGAACCATTACAGTGCGAATCTATTGGGGATAGCACATATTACAGGGTTTACACGCTGAATTAAAACCCGAAATAGCAAATGAATTTAATTAACTGACTGCATTCTGTAAAACCGTAATCAAATGGCCAAACAGGGCTGATAAAACTGAAGTGTGGTGTAATGTTAAGTACATATTTCCACGAGAGCAGTAAATTAATTAAACTTTACGGAGATGTTAATCAACTGGAATTCACCAAGGAGGTCTCTGATGCTAAAAATGTCTACTAACAAATAAATGACACCTAATATCGTAAATAACAAAATGAAGCCTAAACTGGAGCAGAATGTAAACCAGCTTTCCTCATTTGGGATGTACTGGGTTATTTATTAGTATTTATGTCGCAACTCTGATTGCTATATTTATAGCTTGAATGATATACGCGTTTCACACCGTTTTATTAAGTTCATTTGGGTAATAGGGGAAATAAGCTGGCAGATGACTTCGTTTTCATCTTAACATATAAATAATGAGTAAATTTTATCAATCTCTGCAGAGTTTTGTTCCGAAACACAATATTTTCTTTCTTTATATTCATCTATCTGTCAAATATTCTTCTAATTCACTGTAGTTCGAATTTACTATATAATATACGTCAAAACCGAACACCATTATGGTTATGTTTTGGGAAATATTTTAAATAACTATGGCGTGTTTATATTAAGTATCAATTACAAATTGCGCGTCATCTGTAACGACCAGCCGGTACCTTGTATTTCAGGAGACTTACACTGTGTGCCGTAGTGGTGGGAGAAAAGCGCGGGATATCTGAACTGCAGGTTTATACCCGGATTTGCTGCGCTGGATTTTCTTCTTAGTGTTAAAAATAATTTGAGCATCACACACATACATAGAAGCTAGAGGAGAAATTGCATTTTATACAAATTAAATTTGGAAATTTTACTGGACATATGTATTTTGCGGTCCCATGTCATCTAAGAAAGCGTTACAGCCAAATTCAAAACTCGAAAGTCGCTTAAATACCAAACTATATTTTATTTCGGTATATTCGAGGATGACGCATGAAGATTTTGAATTAATTTCTGCAGTAATGTACTACCGCTTAAACAAAAATAATTTAGCGTCTGCCGTCTGTAAAGGTTTTATTTAGAACCCTTCTTAAGATTTTCTTAGTTTCATTTTGGATTACTTGAATATACATTATTTGTATTACTTTTATTTAGTTGTTTAGCTCTGGAAGAAATAGTCAATCAATGTAATTTATAATATTAGTAAATTAAATATGTCCTTTTAGGTCTTCTTTGTATAATAACTATGGCAACGTGTCATTTTCTTTCATATTAATACAACAAAAAATTAACACATCTCTCTACAACTACAACATAGATCATCACCTTGTGCAGTAGTAAGGGAGTTAATCTAATCTTAAACATTCCTACTAGATCTTTTCATCTTCTATATTTTCTTGCTACAACCTTCTGAGTTTAATATCCAGCAATTTACTCTGATTTGTTGTCTCCATTTAAAATAGATAGCGTTTCAGTTGACAGTGGTAGTGCTTTGTCCAGGGTTCCAGGCAAATTTGATAATTAATTATTCCTGAGGTATTTTCTGCTTAATTAGGTTTCGGTTATACTAATGTTATGATAGAATTCAGGCATTAAGTAGGCAATATTTTTTTATGTGAACAGTAACATCAGCACGGAAATGTTGAGAGTGTTCATTCATTAGAAGCATTAAATATGTTGAAATCCGAGAGTACGACAAATTTTGCAGATATTGAAAGATTAACTCAACGCCAGAAGGGGCAGATAAATTATGACTGAATTCCCACAAACCGCAATCAAATTTCCAAAATTATCTGATAAAATTAAATTGTGTCTTAACCTTAAGGGACAGCTGTGGCGATTAAATTACATTTTAAAATGATGACAATCAACAGGAATTCATCAAGATTTATATATTTGACGCTTTGCATTTCCATGAGAACACATGCCTTCAGTTTTAGGTTTTTTTAATGTAAGATGTCACTAATGCTATTATTCTCCACTACTAAATATGGGTACGCAATATTCTTAAACAACAGTACGAAATCCACTAATAGACCCGAAATGCATTTCGGTTTGGCTACCGTCTCACTCCATTTTTAAAATTCCTTTATTTATTTAGATTTATATCACAACTATCTGTGCTAATTAAAAACTGCAAACGATATGTGCAAGGAATATACAAAAAAGGTTCGCTCGCTCGCTCGCTCGTGCTGGCTGGCTGTATACAGCCAGAAGGTTTTTGCTGCGTGCCCCACCCATTAAAGGTTTTACCGCAGGTAGGAATATTATTGAAAGATGTAGGATGAGTTTTTGATTGGGAGTTAATTTTGAAGTTACCAAAGTACCTTCGGGTTGAAGGAGAGGATGGAGTACTTAGCACCCATTTTGTTTTGTTTTAAATATTTTGTAATTTAGTTGGGGAGAAATTTAGATGCCAAACAGCTTGGAAGAATTATGAGGAGCTCAGCTTTAGCTGCTGATAGGTTTAGCTCCTGGGTTATCTAGGGTGCCCGCATGCCATACGGGGGACCCGATGCAGTCTAGATCGGCGTCTAGTGGGGTCACAATTTCCCAATGATCTGACAAGGGTGCTTCTGTGAGATGGTAAACTTGCGTATAATTTTGAGGCCCGGCGCCTAATTTCATCCTCCACGTATGAAAGACCCGATGCTTCGTGGAGCAACCTGGTAGGGAAATAACGTCCCACAGAATAAATAGACCGCAGTCCTTTATTCTGTGCACGTTGAAGCCATGCTAAACAGCTGTCTGCTGCCATGCCCCAGATCTCGCAGGCATATAGTATCACCGGGATTACCAGCGCTCGGAAGAGGTACAACTTCATGCAGACTGGCATCGAGGTAGACCCCAGCATTGGGTACAGGGAAGCAATTGCTCCCTGTACCTTCGCCGAAAGGTCCCTGATGTGCCGGCGAAAAGTTAAACCTCTATCCAAGTTTACTCCTAGGTACTGGACAGAGTTAGACCACTCTATCCTTCGACCTCAGTAGCTGAAGTTGGGGCAGTCTGCGGGGGTGTGGCGCTTTGTGAAAAGTATGGCGTGGCTTTTGTCCGGATTTACGGACATCCGCCAACGCCGGCACCACTGTTGTGTTAGGCGGAGATGTCTTTGAATGGGGTTGAAGGCTCTGAGAATGTGTTTGTCCTTGCAGAACAGAAACACGTCGTCAGCGTATTGTGCCATTTCGACTCGTGGTTTTGTGGGGAAATCTGCCATAAAGACGTTGAAGAGGGTGGGGGATAGCACAGAGCCTTCGGGGACTCCGCCTCTCACTGGCCTTAGTGTTGATGTTTTCCCCGCGACTGAGACTTTAAATGTGCGATGTCGCAAGAAGCTGTGTAGAATGTTGATCACTTCTGCTGGGAGCCCCAGATGGATCATTTTGTGTAGGAGTCCGGCATGCCATGTCGTAGAGAAGGCCTTCTCGACATCCAACGAAACTGCGGCAGTGAAGGCGCCTTCCTGGAAGCCCAGGGCGGCGGTCTCCACCACACGCAGCAACTGCTGAACTGTCGACTGCGCAGGACGAAACCCAAATTGGTGGTCAGGAATGGCTTGAACGTCTACCAATATTGGGGACAAGCGAGCAAGAATTAGCCTCTCGAGAACTTTCGAAAGGGTGGAGAGGAGGCTAGTGGACCTGTAGCTGGAAGGGTGTACCGGATTCTTCCCAGATTTCAATATGCAAATCACCCTCTCTCCACTCTCGTGGAAAGTACCCAAGGGCGAAGCACATATTGAAAATCCTAGTCAGGAAGAGAACCGCATTGAAGGGAAGATGGCGGAGCATTAGGGGAGTCAGCCCGTCCGGCCCCGCCACCTTCTTTGGTTTGAGGCGTTGGACTGCGCCTTGGACTTCACTAGGTCGGATGGTAGGGAGTCTCTCCGCATCTTCAGGAGGGTGACGTAAGAAACGACGCACCTCCCGAAGGACGCGTTCAGAAAAGTTATCGTCCTGGGGTTCATCTCTCGGACACATAGTACGCTCAAGATAGTCAGCGAAAGCATTGGCTTTGGCTTGGGGTTCATAGGCCAGGCCCTGTGTGCCGTGAATGGGAGAGGGGTACTGACCTCTGTGTTTTCTGAGGGCTTTGGCTATCCTCCACACGTCGCCATCCTCGTCGCGCAACCTGGCCATTTTACCCTCCCACGCTTGCACCTTGTGCTCGCGCAGACGGACACTGACCTCTCGACGTAAACGTCTTAGGAGCGCTCGCTTATGTGGCGTGCGGTGACGTTGGTATAATCTCCGTGCTGCCCAGGATCGCCGGATTAGTAGAAGGATGTCCAAAGGGAGGACATCGGGATGAAGAGGAGCCGGAGCATGGACTGTCAAATTAAAGGTGGTCCGCTTCACGATGGAAGTGAAGGATGAGACGGCGTTATAAAGTTCAAATTTTATACTTGCTTTACATGAAAACAAAACATCAATACTCCCGTGTTTTGGAACACATTCTTAATAACTAAGAGATATTGATATATACAAAGCAATTACTACTTCCGCGACATCTGACACTCCCCACGGGGACTTCGTGTTTGAGGAGACTTCCACTGCCTGGCGCTGTGGTTGGAGAAACCCGCGGGACATTTAAACATCAATTTTGATAACCGGGTATCTTCGCCGTGTTTCCTGTTTAGTACTGAATAATACTTTGTGCACCACGTCCATGCAGACTAGGTAGAGGAAGAATTGTATTCAATACAAACTAAATTTAAAAATTATACTGGATATATATTTTGCGATTCCATGTTATCTAAGAAAGCTTTAAAGCAAAATTTAAAACTGGAAATTTGGTTAAATTCCAAACTGGTATTCTAGTTCAGTATATTCAAGGATGACTCCTGAATATTTTCAAGGACATTTTGCAATGGTACACTACAGCTGAATCCAAGTTACCTGGATAACCTTTTAGGGTATTCCCTTATCCTACGAAGCCGATTATCGGGTAACTCTGACCTCTGGGGAACCTGGCTTCATTTTTGCATTAAATCATACACTTCAGTCATTCACTTATTTATTTATTCATTCATTGTTCGATGTGACGTACACTGTTCAAAGGACAAAAAAGGTAAATCTGTTTCTTTACTGTTACTAATTTGGTATGCTTTTACTAAAGTATAGTGTAACTTTGTGACTTCGTGAAATTAAAGGTCCAATTGCACAGACTCAAATTGCTCTTTATTTCCACCGATTTACATTTGGAACACTTGCCGATTACACATAATTACGTAGCGCACACAATTACAATTAACCAATTCGTCTGTCACACTTCCACTTTGCACTCGCAGTTATGCACACTCCTCCGATGCACGCACACTGTATTACAGTCCGTTCCCTCACTGGGCGCTCCCCACGGCCGCTCGCCAAGAACTGAACTCACTCGTCACTGCAGCCCCTTTTATAGGAATATCGCTGTTTTTTGGAAGTCTCGCGGTTCAGTGAATCATCACGAAGGTTCGAGATGGCAGGGGTAGGGCGAAGAGACGGCACAGAGACGTTTTTCCAGCCACCCCTCGTTATTGCTACAAGATAAATGGGTAGGCGTGGCCAAATGCTTCCCTTCTGGCCCTACTGCTGGCCGGTTCTAGAGGGATTTCCGACGTTCGGGTGACACTGCTCCCTCCTCAAAGCTGGTCGTGCCGAACAGCACCATCGTAGCGTGCCAGGTGATCCAAGTGTACCACCAACATCTTCCCATGGGGAACCTTCTGGATGCGGTAGACCACGTCGTTAATCCTCTTCACTACTATGTGCGGTCTTTGCCATGGCTGGTGGAGCTTCGGGCAGCGTCCCTTGGTCCGGGTAGGGTGGTACAAACAGACCAGGGAACCTTGTTGGAACCCTTAGATTTTGGCTTGCCTGTAATACCAGATCTTCATGCGGTCGCTCGCTTTTTGGATGTTCTGGCGAGCCATATCGTGCATGTCGTGGAGATGCTCCACCAGGTTCTCCACATACTCGGTCGCTGGCTGTTTCACTTCCGGAGGGCTTCCAAAAGCCAGGTCACAAGGGAGGCGCAACTCTCGGCCGAAGATTAAGCTGGCTGGCGTCATTCAAGTTTTGTCGTGTGTAGACGAGCGGTAGGCCAGCAAGAACAGAGGCACCTTGACGTCCCAGTCTCGATGATGGCTTGCCACGACCTTCCTCAGGTGTTCCTCTAAGATCTTGTTGTATCTTTCGACCATGCCATCCGAATGGGGATGTAGAGGCGTCATGCGGGTCTTGTTCACCCCAAGCCTTTGTAGTGCCTCCTTCATCATGTTGGACTCAAAATTGGTGCCCTGGTAAATGTGCACCCCTAACGGTACCCCAAATCGGCTAACACTTGCTCCACGAGGCAGTCTGTGATTGTCCTTGCCTCTTGGTTCGGGATGGCATATACCTCCAGCCACTTGGTGAAGTAGTCCACGACCAGTATTAGGTACTTTTTGCCTCGGTCGGTCATCGGAATTGGTCCAGCTATGCCGACGGCGATCCGCTCGAATGTCACTCCGACGTTATACTGCTGCATGCGACTCCGAGCCCTAGTCTGGGAGCCGCGACTCGCTTTGCAGATGTGACACTGACGGCATCACCTTTCAGCGTCTGCTTGGAGCCTCAGCCAGTAGTAGCGCTGTCGTACTTTGTCAATCGTCCGCTACGCTCCCAGGTGTCCTCCTGAAGTACCGGCGTGCACTTCCTCCAAGACTTCCGGAAACTTACTCTGGGGAAGTACCAACTGTTCTCTCTGCGTCTTCCCATCGGGTGATTCCCATTCACGGAACAGCACAACCTCTCGGATTTTCAAAGAATCCCATTGGGCCCAGTACGACTTATACGTGGCGCTTCTCGGTGCGATGTCCTCCCAGATTGGTCTTGTCCCTGTCTCCACTTCCCTCAATAGTGGCCCCAAGTCTGCGTCTACCAGATGCCCCCTACTCAGGCCTGCGCTATCCCAGCCATCCGCGGGCACTGTAGTGATTGCCCGGACTGCAGCGGAAAGCATACTTATCTTCCACGTTGTGCATTAGCGCACTCTTCTGGACTGGATCTTCGAGACACAGAGTCTGCGTTACCGTGGCTCTTCCCTCTGCGATGTTTCGAGTTGAAGTCGTACTCCTGCAGCCTCTGGACCCAAAGTAGTGTCCGGCCTTCCAGGTTTTTAAAGCTCAATAGCCAGGTTAGGGCCGAGTGGTCAGTCTTCAGGTGGAATGGCTGACTGTACAGGTATTTGTGGAAGTGCTCCAAGGTCTTTACAACAGCCAGTAACTCTCGCTGGGTGACGCAGTAGTTCTCTGCCTTGGATAGCGTCTTGCTGTAGTAGGCTATCACCCGCTCATGGCCGTATTGGATCTGCGATAGGACACCTCCAATACAATGGTCGCTGGCGTCGGTATCCGGGGATACCCGATTGTGGAAATCCCAAAATTGGAGCACTGTGCAGGGTCTTCTTCAGGTGCTGGAAAGCGTCTCCTGCGTCCTCCGTCCACACATAAGGCCGGTGTTCCTCTATCAGGCGGGTGAAGTGTTTGGGGATGTTGGAGAACCCCTTTGTGAAGCGTCGATAAAAACTGCACAGCCATTGGAATCAGAACAACTCTTTCATATCCTTTGGGCGAGATCAATCTCTCAAAGCCTGTGTCTTCACCGGGTCTGGGGCCACTCCGGTTGCTGAGACTATGTGGCCCAAGTTGTTAACTTCCTTGCGGAAGAGCTGGCACTTCTTCGCGTTCAGCTTCAAGTTGGTCACCTGCAGTCTCTGTAGCGCACCTTACTCAGATTCTCGAGATGTTCTTTAAAAGTCTTCCGGATGATCATGATGTTGTCCAGAGATAGCAGGCAGGCGTCGTAAGTCAGTCCTCTCATCACTGACTCCATGAGGCGTTGGAAGATAGCTGGTGAGTTGCAGAGGACAAAGGGCATAACTGTGAACTGCCAAAGTGCTTGACCTGTCGAGAATGCGATCTTCTCATTGTCTCTCGAGTCTAGAGCTACCTGCCAGTAGCTCCACTTCAGGTCCAGGGTCGAGACCCACTGTGCACCAGCTAGCGTGTCCAGGGTGTCGTCAATCATGGGTAAGGGGAAACACTCCTTCCAGTTGACAGCGTTCAGCATTCTGTAGTCTACGCAGAAGGGCAGCTCACCATTCTACTTCGTTACCAATATTACAGGGGAACATTAAGGGTTCTTCAATCAGTCCCCTGGATCACATGTCCTCCAGTATGTCTCGTACCGCCACTTGCTTCGCCAGCGGAACGCGCCTAAGTGGTTGTCGAATAGCCCGGACGTCCTTGGTGTCGATGCCGTGAAGCACTTTGTCCGTGCGGCCGTAGTCACTATCACCATGGGGTCGGAGTTTGGCAGTTAACCCCCTGCCGGAAAGTGTCAGGAGTTCCAGCTGTGGATAGTAGGGCGTCTTGCGTGGGTACGCGGCCCTACAAAAGTGCCAAACTTGCTCCCGGGTCCACGTCCCGACCCTGGGTGCCCTGGTATGTCCGGGGCAGCCGAGAGGAGCTTAAAAACGCAGCCGGAAAGAGGGAGAGTGGAAGAGGAAGAAATTTTCAAACCTAGAAGGTCACTGCAGAGGTCTCCAATGAAACCTGTAGGTGCAACGTCGAAAGAAATGGTCGAGGGAGAGACAACAGCTAAGGAACATATACCTTCCAGTATTATGGAATATGTAACTGAAATTAATGCAGCAATAGCTGCTGATAAAGTTAGTGTATCAACCAAGAAACTAATAATAGCCCAGATGGGTAAGATTACTGAAGCCTTTAACGAGTTATCTGCTACAGTAACTATACTACAAGCGGAAAATAATATTCTGTAAACCAATTTGGTACAGCCTAAACCTTCTTATGCCCAAATGGTCATGAGACAAAGGATGACTGACACGGAGGACACATTTGACAGGGCTATAAAGAAGCAAACCCATACGGTGCTGATTAGATCGACAGAAGGTAAAAGGGCAGATGTGGTACAAGACATAGTTACAAAAAATCTAAAGCCAGTGGAAGAAAAAATTAAAATAACTAATGTAAGGATAACGGACACAACTGTAATAGTCGAGGCAGAAACAAAGGAAGATATGCAAAAAATACTGAATAGTCAGAATCTAAAAGTTAAGGAAATTAAGGTAGAACCGGCCAAGAAAAAACAACCGTTAATGATAATTTATGATGTTTTATCCACAGAAAAAGAAGACGACATCAAAAGAAATATGTATGAACAGAATTATAAAGATGAAATGACATGGGAAGAATTTAACCAGAAGGTAACCTTCCGATTTAAAACAGGGCCTAGAGATAAAAGAACAGTTCATCATGTAATAGAAGTAGACCCCAGGCTAAGATATAAACTTATTCAAAAGGATAAAATATATATTGGGTTCCAGGCGGTTCAGTTCAAAGATTATATTGTGGTAGCAAGATGTATGAAGTGTCAAAAGCTAGGACACGTAGCAAAATATTGTAAACAAGAGGTATCTGTGTGCTCACACTGCGGGGAACAAGATCATACAAAGAAAGAGTGTCAAAAAGCTAAAGATAAAGAGAAGTCCGTATGTATTCCATGTAGCACAAGAAAGAAAAACCTAACTACTGGGACAAAAGTACATTGTCAAAATAGGAATGTATGCCCAACGTATAAGATGTTTTGGGAACAGTTAATTAATAGAACAGACTATGGACAAGATAACCCAAATGGAGTGGAGTAAGAGAATAATTAACATAAGACATGGATCACAAACAATTAGGAAACAAGGTAAACCAACTGCAACTTCTAAGACCTATCAGTCATTGGAAGTGAAGAAGAAACATATTGCTACATATGTAAGGAACCTGCGATTGCCTGTAAGACTGCGATATTTTATATACAGCTAATTGTATAATAACACTAATGAAATATGGAATATCTAAGATTTATTAAACAAAGAATGGTAATGGTAAATGAAATACAGCAAATAAAGAGCATAAGAATAGGTCAGATCAATGCACAGAGATCAAGGCTAGTGATGCAGGAATTAAGAAAGGTAATAGAAGACAGGCAATTGGATATCCTATGCATACAAGAGCCGTATGTCTTTAAAGGAAAACCTATACATGTGGCTGCTACAACTAGAATAATAGTAGAGGGCGATCAACCAAAAGCAATAATTCTAATCATCAACAAAGAAATACAGGTGGTACAGATTACACAATTGTGCGACGAACATGTTAACTGCATTGAGATAACAACTGATGGTGTAAGCTTCATCCTGTGTAATCATTATTTTCAATATAGTGATGATATTCAAATACACATTGACAAGATGGAAAGAGTGCTAGACATGATGTCAAGAAAGTCCATTATATATGGTATGGATAGTAATGCCAAATCAAAGAGGTGGTATAGTAAAAATCCTGATAATAAGGGGGAAAGATTAGAAGAAATATTACTACAGAACGATATGATCATAATGAATACACCATTTAATCCATTTACTTTTGAAAATAGAGCTGGAGCAGAGGAGAATATAGACCTTACGGTAGCCAAAGGAGAAATTGTGAATCGTATCAGTAATTGGAAAGTGGCGCAACAACTAACAACTAGTGACCACAATTTAATATATTATGATATAGTAACATGGACAGAAGGGGAACATCAAAATCATCAGAAGAAAAGAAAATATCAGATAAAGAATGCTGATTGGGCAAAACTGAGAGGTTCAATTAAAATTCCCAATGAAATACAAATTGGAGGAAATATAGATAAAAAAGCTAAGCAATTAACTCAAAGCATACAACAGGCGATGGAGCAGGCATTAAAGAAATGTACAAATACTGATGGAAAGTATAAGGTATGGAATGACAAACTGCAAAAACTAAGGAGCAGAGTGAGGAAGTTAAGAAGATATTATCAGCTAAGTCGGACTGCGCAAGAAAAACAGATTAGACTTCAGGAATATAGAGAAGTGAAACAACAATATAAGATGAAGCTGGAAGAAACGAGACAAGAAACATGGAAAAGATTTATAGAGGAAAATTTGGATGAAAATGAATGGGGGACTCCGTATAAAATAGTCATGGAGAAAATAAAAGCACCGGAAGTAATCTCAACAATAAAGAAACCTGACGGAACTTACACAGAATCGTGGACAAGCTCTATGAATCACCTGTTGCAGATATTACTTCCTAGTGACGAACAAGAACAAGAGAATGAGGAACAGCAAGCTATGCGACGTGACTTTCAAAATGTATATATTAATCAAAGAGTAATCTACCCATATGACGTTTCGGAAGTAAAGCTAGCAATCCGAGAACTAAAGAAGAAAAAAGCACCAGGACCAGACAATATAAATGCAGAAATTCTACAAAACTTGGAAGAATCTATAGCACCATACTTATGTAGCCTACTTAATGAATGCCTGGTACAGGGGCGAGTTCCATACTGTTGCAAAGAAGCAGAGGTAGTAATACTAAAAAAATCAGCAAATAAGGATACAACAGAGCCAAAAACTTATAGCCCAATATGTCTATTAAATGCAATAGGAAAGGTACAAGAGAAATTAATATTAAAAAGGATAAAGGAATATCGAATTATGATAGGCATGACCCAGAAACAATTTGGCTTCAGAAAGGGGAAATCCACTGAAGTGGCCATAAATGTGGCGTTAGAAGCGATAAAAAGAAGTACAAATAAATATGTATTAGGAGTATTCATTGACATCGCTGGAGCCTTTGACAACTTATGGTGGCCGTATCTATTTAAAATCATGGAAGCGAAACAATACCCAAAAGTTCTATACAATGTACTCAGAGATTATTGTAAAGATAGACGGGTACATGTCACCGGCAGAGATGGAAAAATTACAAGAGAAATTACCAAAGGTTGCCCACAGGGATCCATTTTGGGGCCCCTCTTCTGGGACATCATGACGGAGCCAATACTAGAAGAATTAGCTGTATCACAAGATATCATCGAAATTGTTGCCTATGCAGATGACATTCTGATTATTACAGAGGCAAATAGTAGGATGGAGTTAGAGAGAAAAACGAATTCAACTTTAAAGAAATTTAACAACTGGTGTAATCAAGCCAAATTAAAAATATCAGCGAACAAATCTGCCTATGTACTAATGAAAGGAGCGTTAATTAGGGACCCGACTATTAAGATAGATAATGAAAATATAAAAAGGGAAAAGGTTATTAAATATCTTGGAATACACCTGGATGAAAAGAGAAACTTTGAACAACACATAAAGAAAACCAAAGAAAAAACTATAAAAATAATGATGAAATTGTCTACTTTAGCAACGAGAACATTTAAATTACCGCCAAAGGCTATAACTTCATACCACATGAGTTTTGTTGTGGGAATAACAGCATATGGAGCTGGGGTATGGGCTCATAGAGTTAATATAAAAAAGAATGTGAAGATGATACGATCCATACAGAGAACAGGATTATTGAAATGTATTGGAGCCGTTAAGACCACATCTACCATGGCACTATTAATTGCAGTGGGGACATGGCCATTGGACTTGATAATCAAACAGCGCGGAGCCAACTATTGGGTTAAAAAAGGGGACTTGAGTAAAGTAGAGCAAATATTAGGATATCCGTGCTCTACCAAAAAGGAAATAAATCAGAGACTTATAGAAGAATGGCAGCAAGAATGGAACAACATAGAGGAAGGTAGAAGAACGTACAATTTGTTTCCAAATATAAGAGAAAGATTACGCTTAAGACAAATACAGCCAAGAAGAGCAGGTATACAATTTCTAACTGGCCATGGACCATATCGGACCTATTTCAAAAGAATTGGAAGCTCAGATAGTGATATATGTGACAGCTGCAATATACAGGATACACCAGAACACACATTGTTTGAATGTAAAAAATATAAAGATTTGTTAGAACACCATAGAAGTATGCTACAAGGGAAATATGTATATAATATCGTCAGAGATCCTGTGGACTATAGAACACTGGAAGAAATGGCCGAGATCATCTCTACGCGAGTCATGGAGGAATATAAACAACAACAGATAGAAAGACGTGAAAGAGGAGAACCGCGGAGAAGGAGAGAGGAACAGGCAGCTGTAGAACCAAGGAGGTCAAAAAGGAATATACAAAGGGAAACAGAGGATGGAATAAGGCGAGAAAATGAAATGGAAGATCAACAGGAACAACATATATGTGACCAGGAAATACCACAAAGGATCAACAGGAGATGCCAATACTGGACATCCATACGCAGAATGGGAACAGGAGCGACAAGCAGATTAGCGGTAGACTCAGAAGAAGAGCGGAGTTAGCAGACATCTGCAATAGAATAATGTTTACAAAAGAAATTTGAACTGATGGACGAATTCTCTCCAAATGATGGTGGAAACACTACAAGTCCAACCGAGAGGAATATTAATACCAATAGTCGGATAGGAAATGACAGCAAATAAATGATAGAAAGTCTTATGTAGTAGACTTATGTAGTGAGTTAGTTTGAGGAATTGTAAAGCTGCTGGTTTCCGGTAGCTAGTGGTACAGGACAATAGTGAATGTAAATATTAGAAAAAGGATATATGATATAGGTAGGGTACGTAGTTTTCATGAGTTCTAAAGCTGCTGGTTTGCAGTAGCAAGTAGGTTAGAGTTAGCTAGTAGGTTAGGATTATTTGGAAAGTTAGATTAGGGAATATCTGCAAAGATAAGTATTGAAATGGAACTAATAAATAAGACAGGATAAAGAATATAAATCTGTGAAGAGCTTTGCCCTGGTATAGCTTCAAGATGCCAGGGCATGTGTTGAGCAGATTTTATTTATTTTTATTTATTTATTTATCACCTTGGCTGAAGACAAGTTGGTATCGTCTTAGCAGTTGACGAAATTTCCCCAGCAGCCCTGCGGTCAGGTGGTCGGCCGCCCTCTCCAGTAGGCCTTCTAGCCGGGGTCCCAGCTGTTGCGTCGGCACCGGCTCCTGTGTCTTGTCGATTGCTGTTACGCTCACCACGGGCTCGCACGTTCCCATCTCCGACCCGGCCTGGATGTCGTGATCGGTGTCCATTGGATTTAGCAGACTCACTGGCACCTCCTCTCGGCACGACAGCAATGCCCTGGCTACACATAGGCCGTGTACAAGCGTCTTCTTGTCCAACATCATGTTCCTGGTTCTCTGGCCTTCCAGTCGGGCCGTCACCACCACCTCGCTCCTAGCGGGTACAACCACGTCTTCGTTCAAGATGACCCTGCAGATTCCAAGGCACTCTTCGGGTTGACGAATATATATATTTAAAAACGCTTTCCTCTATTTCCGTAAAGTTTAACGAGAAACACAAAAGCCGCACCGTGGCCGGATTGGGTTCGATCCCATGAGACTGCTAAGTAAGATACGTGGGGGAAAACACGGAGCTACGGAAGATGTTCTCGTGGTTCTCCAGTTTCCCCTGCAAACATTCCACGAATTCCTGCATTATTTTCGTTCCTGTCATTTCATCTCACCCTCCTTCTCTCATTCCCTCATCTCGCCCTCATACCAGGAACCCATGTTGGATTCTCTCTTTCACAGATCCAGGGATTCCGTTCCTCAACCCGCATAAGGGCTAAGAAGAACAACAATACCCGGTCACCACGTATAGGTATAACAGGACAGTTAAACAAGGAGAAGAAGAATAAACAGATAATTGTAGATAGACATTTTTTAAGTATCATCTAAAAGGTACGAGATTAATACCGGAATGCAGGAGGCTTTGCGCAAATTTCAAATTTTTACCGTGCTGGTGCAGTGTAAGGCTTGGGAACTTCGCAACCTTTCCTTCACCAAGAGAAAAAAAAAGGAACAGTCACTTCCGTTTAAAAATTCTTACTTATATTTGCCGATAACTATTACTTCTGATGAATGTTAACGTCACTAATTATGTTGTATCCTGCGAGGAATCCCGCAGTGCAAGAATTTTAATAAATACTCTATGACTGTTGCACCTACAACGAAACGACCAAAAGACTACTTCTGTGAAAGGGTATGCTAAATTTGGAATAGTTAGAAATATAAGCCATTGTGAATGAGTGATTTAAGAATGCTGTGTGAATTCAAATTCCCAAAGTTACTTACAATCATATCTTCCATTAGAGACAATATTTTAGTTTACAGATTTCGGGCAGAGAAGGCATGTTCGCTTAGTGTACCGTGCTTTCCAGTCTACAGATGGCACCTCTAATATTGTACACCGAGGAAAAGTAATTGCAAATATTTATCATTTTTATAAGACATTTAGCTGTATTCTTTAGCTTTGGCATTGATTCAAGTACGTGCTATTTCGTTCAGAACTAATAATAGCTAACAATATATACATACAAATGTCGAAGAAACAAGTAATTATGAGTGAAAGTGGAAACATTCCAAAATGGATATATATTGACGATTTTAGCTTATGTAAATTATATATTTAGGGCCAATTCCAAGGTAAACGAACTTTTTGTACCTGTATGCAATAATGCTCATAATGCTGGAATTTTGGATTCATTCCACGTGCTTGCCTCATTTACAATTCTAAATCCAAAACCCCTGATCACCACAACGAAATCAACTACGAAAGATACTCCAAGTGGGTGCAAAACCAACTAATACCTGGACTACCAGACAGCAGCATTATTGTCATTGACAACGCTCCATATCACAACAAAGAAGACAATAAAGTGTCCTCAAACAAAAATTTAAAGTCAGAAATACAAGTATGGTTGCAGAACAACGATATACCATTTGACTCGGAAATGACAAAAGCGGAACTTCTCAATCGCGCAAAATAGCGCAGACCAACGAAAACGTACCCCATTTACAAAGTATTCATAGACGCTGGCTTTATAACACTTAGATTACCACCCCATCACACGTACTTAAACACTATCGAATTAGTCTGGAGTTTAATAAGAGCAAAAGTTGCCGAGAACTATGTCGACCATGTTTCTTTGTCGACACTAAAATATTTTACACATGATGATATAAGAGCAATAGCAGTAAATGACTGGAAAACTTCCGTTCAGAAGGTGAAAGATATTCAAGAAAAACACTGGATAAGAGATGCGCTTCTGGAAGAAGAAATGGAAAGAATAATGATCAATCCAGGACTGGACAGCAGTGTTGAGTCGGGAGGAGAAACAATGACAGGATCAGAGACCGACACTGCAAGCGAGAGAGATATTCCGGAATAAAGTCAGTTTAAGGTACGTCAGAGAAAGAATTTGTGTGAGTGAGACACACACACAGAGAGAGAGAGAGAGAGAGAGAGAGAGAGAGAGAGAGAGAGAGAGAGAGAGAGAGAGAGAGAGAGAGAGAGAGATGCTCAAATTGTATTGTATTTTAAAGTGATTGTTAATATACTTTATTGTTTATGATATGAATATAATCTATATATGAATATGCTTATGATATGATTATACAAACATGAAAAGATCTGCACGAGATCTATTATCGTTCACGTTAATGTTTCTTTTAAACATGCTTTGAGATACAAGTAATTATGAATGGAAGTGTTCCTTTATAGTCGCATTTTTCAATTTTCTTATTTGCGTTTTGTTTTTCCTTTTCCCTACCACATACTCATGCTTGAACTCATATTTGTCATGCCACAAAGTACTAGCGACGCGCTTGAAGAACGTCACCATAGGTAGAGACAAATAGAACGAAATTATAAAATCACGACTGAGAGAGTTAAGATATACTGCGGCCAGAGAATGAGAGTTGACGAAAAAACTTACGATTTTACTTCTACCTCCAAAACAGACACATTTTGGGTATTTTACTGGTCGCACTCTCGAATCTCCTACACAGTAATCCTAAATTCAACTACTCCTAAATGCGAGACAATATTTCAGTTACTGATTCTCTGCAAGGAAAAACCATGAATATAATTTACGGATAACTAATCATAAAAATAATAAAGCAAGGGTCACACTGCTACTAAATATTTAGACGATACGAGTAACATGACTACCGATTGATATGCATTGTCCTGATACTGCATACTTAAAAAAAACATAAAAGGGCCAAAAGTTAACATTGCCTTAGTTCAGACAACGGACAGTTGCATATTACAAAAACAAATAACAAATGCAATTGCTAAACAGTTGGGTTTCGAAAATCTAAAGTTAATGTCTAGAACTGACTAAACTTGAAGCTCCTCCGGAGAGACAGTATATCAGTTACCGATTCTCAGCCGGGAAATACGTTTTCTCTCAGTAGCAATATAAATACCAAACAACTGCTTTTTGCATTCATAGATGGCTCTACTTGTAATCTCTCATACTGAGAAACAAGATTTGAATTACTTTACAGTATTTTATAAGATATGTAAGTGCATTCTTTAGAATTAAAATGAATATAAACAGGTTTCATTTTCTGAAAGCTAAGGGTAGCGGGAATGTATACACACTACGTCAAAGAAACAAATAATTGTGCGTGAAAACTGAAGCGTTCTAAAATGGGTAACTATCAACGATTTTAGCTTACCTGAAATATGAATTCAATGTTAAATTTAGAAAATATTTTGTTGGTACTTGAATACGAAGATGATCATGATTATATCCATGTGATTTTAGTGTAATGTGGCGTTTGTTGGGAGAGTTCATTAGCATTTCAAGAATACTTAATCTTTGGTTACTACATTTGATAATTTCTCTCCGGCAATTCTGTACATGTGCCAGCCTCTCTAGCGCAGATGGTAGCGTGTCTGCCTCACGTTCAAGAGATCCCGAGTTCGATCTCGGTCAGGTTGAGTCACCTGGATAAGGTTTTCCTGAGTCTTACCCATATCCGGAAACACGAATGACGGGTAACTCTGAGCTCGATGGACCCCGTAATCGTTAGAGCAGCATTTCACGCATTTCAATATCCGATATGGCTAAAATTGGAAAGACGTAATTTACAAAGGATGAGTAATTGTAATTAATTTACGGATAATTATTTATAAAAATTTGTGACGCAAGGGCCATACAGCTACTATACATTTAGACGATACGAGCAGCACGACTGCCGATTGATATGCAAATATTTTTTTAATGCACACTTTTTAAAATAATGAAATGTGCCAAGAGTTGACATTCGCTTAGTCCAGACAAAGGAATGTAACATATTGCAAAAACAAATATCAACTGCATTTTAAAACAGCTTAGTTTCGAGAAACTATAATTAATTGTGTGAAATCGACTAAAGCTTTCAGACCAAACAAACAAATATTTAAAAAAAAAAAATCCTCTATTTACGTAAATTGCATCGAGATAATTGCCGCGTTGTGGCTGAGTGGATTGGACGATCGACAACCACCAAGGTGGTCTGGGTTCAATCCCAAAATACCGCAACTTGAGATATGTGGTGAATAACAAGATCCTACAGCAGGTTTTCTCCAGGTTCACCTGTTCCTCCCACAACCATTCCATCAATTTCTCCATTATCATCTCTCCTGCCACTTCATCTCAACATGCTTCTGTCATCCACTTCTCTCGCCCTCATACTAGGCACCGGGTTGATCTCCCATCCTGGATTCTCTCTCTCCCTGATACAAAGATTCCGTTCCTCAACCTGCATAAGGGTTAAGAAGAAAAAACATAACTGGACACCACGTAGGGATATAACAGTACAGTTAAAAAAGAGGAAGAACAAGAAGAAGATACAGGTAATTGTCGGTGCACATTTTCTTAAGTATTTATTAAAAAGTACATGAATAATACTAGAGTGGAGAAGGCTTTGGGCAATTTTCAAATATTTAGCTTGCTGGTTCCATGAAATGCTTTGGAATTCAGGAATCTTTGCTTCACCAAGAGACCAAAAAAGGAATAATTGCATCCGTTTAAAAATGTTGCTTATATTTGCCGATAACCAGTGGCTCTGCTAAATGTTAACTTTGGGAATGTGTGAGTTGAGAATGGGGTGAGATTTGAAATACCTAAAATCACCTACAAACGCATTTTACAGTACAGACAGTATTTTAGCGTGCAGATTTCCCGCGGGAAAATCTTTTTTGTTCACAAAGAATGAAAGTTACAGTGTACTGCGGTTCCTGTCCACAGATGACACCACCTGTAGTATTGTAAACCGTGGAAGTAGAAGCTACCATACATTTAAGTGCCTGTTATTTCTTAAGAATTCAGAATAGCTAAGAAAGTATACACAAATTGTCGAATAAACAAATTATTGTGCTTGAGAATGGAAGCAATCCAAAATGGCATTCACGTTTTAGCTTAAGTGAGGTATATTTTTATTGCTATATAATGGCAAATTTGCTTTTGTACTTGTGTACCATAATGATGAATGAAATGTTTGGTTATAATCATGAAAGAATCTAAAACTTTTGATACTTCATGCAAAATTGCTTCCGCTCTTATTGACAAAAGCGATGGCGTATGCTTGGTATATTTGCGCCAGAAATATTGTAGCATGAATATTGTGATAAAGGTCCTAGAAGTGTTTTTCATTCTAAACCTTAAGAATTCTTTGCCCTGTAACTCTTAAAATATAATTATGCAGCGTGCATTGTATCAGTTTACGTTATCTCATTAAGAAACTTCGACATGTTCTTTGCCCTTAGTTTCAAATTTGGAATATGGTTATGTCTTGAAAACGTTAGCCGCCATTACTGGTTGTCTGGTGATTGCAAGGGCTCAGCATTCAGCTTTAAAGACGCCACGAGTTGACCAAGTTGATATGCACACTTGACCATAACTTTTATCTACAACGGTATGTAATTACCTCTCTACACCTGTATCTTAAGTTTGGCACCTGGAAGAATGAGTAGAGAAAGTATAGTGATTGTAATACCTTATGTTACTTATAAACATATGTTATATACGTGACACCAAATGGAATGGATCAGACGGTTGCGAACCCCTACCTACGATCGCGTGGCTTGTTTACACAAAAGAAACTGATAGGAGGGCAGTGTGAAAACCAAGAGCCCGCGGACAAGATAACAGGCAGATAAGGGTCTGCCGAAACAAACAAACTGAGATAAATGGAAATTTCTAGTTACTTCTGGACTGATAGAGATTGTTCGCGTTCTGGTTTATTTGCGAAACTTCTAGAAATTATCTGTGACGTATTTGAAGAGGCGAGTTGTAAACAAGAGTGGGTGAGCAGTAGTTGTGACGAGAGCTAATGTAATCAGCTGTCACGGTTTGTTATTGTCATCGACCTTAGTAGACTGACGCTGTATGTAACGTAATGCTGCTGTAATCTATAAGAGTATTTCTACGAAAATAAAGGAGATTTTTAATTTCTACAACTCGGCCTTTCAATTCTACGAAC